>JANFAE010000699.1:0-40083 GCA_024613145.1 Pisolithus marmoratus | reverse complement strand
ACTGGGGGACGTTCACCATCTCGAGGAAATGTGGGCATGTTTCTGGGAATACGATGCCTTCGAGGTTCCATGATAAAAGCTTGCCCAATGCATTGTCATCATACCCAGGACTGTCAGGAACATACTCGCCACAGTACTTGGATTTTTTGATGTGATGGCAGGATGTGGTTTTGATACTAGATGATTCAGAGAGGGTATGCATGGTGAAAATTTCAGATTATCAGCCCAGTCCTACAGACTATCAGTATAGATACAGTCGGAGCAAGCAGCCCTTTTAGAATAGGGCATGTCAAAACCAGCTTTTCTCAGCAAGGACGGAGCAGGTGGGGGTAACCACTTGGTACTAGAACTGGGGCTCTAGCCAGAACAATTTAACTGACATTGGTGGCAAACAGGGGTGAAAAAAATATATATTGCAGTGTTTTTGGGAACCTTGAGGTTGGGGGATTTCTTTCTTGGTGCCCTGGTAATAAGACAGGGTATTTCTTCCACAAAAAATCAGTTCACTTTCCTTATGAATCATGTTTACTATTGCTTTTAGTGTCACACATGTGTCTGTCAGAGTAACCACTAAAGTGGCTATGTCACATCCATGACAGATGTGCATAGTTGTTAGGGGGTGCACCAAATATGGTGCTTGTTATCAATCACCAGCAGGTGGTACTCCAGTATCACATGCCTGGCAGCTCATCATATATATGATGTTTCAGAAATTTTATATAGAACAATCTTTTGTCTCTACATATCATATCTCTGTGAATACCATATGGTACAGTTCACTAGTGTGATCTTGAATGAAAGGTCCCCAACCCTTACATTTTTTTTGAACTGCATAATCACATATTCATGATATGAGTCACACAGCTACTCATGCATATGCATGTGCTGTAAAGTCAGAATGACAAAGACACTGGATGGCAGAGGTGATCCCCCACCTGATGAAAATAATCATTGCATCCCAGAAGGACCCCCAAGGTCCAAAAGGATAATCAAAAGACCAAAGAAGGGAAAAGCCCTTCAATCTGACAACACCCAAGAGGACACAAGCACAAAAAGCCAGGAGCTGCAGTGCCCATGCCAGGAGGGCTAAGGCTTGTCAGCAACAAACTTGAATGAAGGGGTCCAAAGGACTCCTAATCGACTCCTATAGCTCTGGGGGGCTTGGGGATAACCACTAGAGTCCAGTGTGAGTAACCAAAGGGTATCAACTCTGGACTCACACACTAAGTGCGATGTAAGTAAACAATGGTAAACAAACCAAAGGGAATGCACCACAAGTGCAGGAATAACCCTAGAGAGCTTGGAAAAAGTGTAAGTAGTAGTAAATGAGATGGGGAATCGAATGGTAGTAAGAGACCATTTAGAATATAGAAAGCAGAGAAAAGAGGTGAAGATCACCACAAGGACAAGGCTGTCAACAACATTGGGGAGTAGTACCAACCAGGGTACAAGGGACACAACAGAGAAAAAGGACAACTTGTTGAGTCCTCTAACTCCTCAACAGACAGAGAATAATATCTCATGGTTATCACCAGACCCTGCACCTTCATGAGGGAATGAGTCCCTCCTCTAGTCATCTATACCAAAGGCAATGAGCCTTCCATGAGAGGGACAAATGAGGGAGACCCCCCAATTGACCCACATGTGGTGGTCAAAATCATGAACAAGTTCCTCCTAAACATTGAATGACAGTGGCTGGATTATGGGTATGGCCCTGAGGAGTTTCACATCATGGGGTACATCCCAGTTGGCACCACACTGAAGCAATAACACCTATAGATGTATGCTGGCAAGGAGGAACAGTGATGATCACACCAGCAGAGCTGGAAGCTGAACACTAAAATATGGGTAAAAAGGGAGGATCTCACCCCTCAGCTGCAGCAGGAAGGGCCTGCCAGGAGGGAAAACCCTCCAAGTAGAAGCTCTAATGTGCCAGGAAGGGTGGACTATGACAGATGGGATTCACCCCTGACATGCCAAATTGCCTGGCATATGTACCTCTCAAGGTGCAATTCAGATATAATAAGACAGATATTTGGCACCCAAAGAGGGACCACCATCCTCCATCAAATGGCAAGAGACCATGCCATAGCAGCAGTGAATGAAACTGCAAGGGAAGGGAGATATCCTTCAGAAGGGAATGGAAGACAGGGAGAAAGTAACAGACCTCCCAGCTGCAGCCCATATGGAGGGAACCCTCCCAACAATAATGACCAAGGGGATGACCCTTGAGGATACTATGGAGGTGGACCCCCTGGTGGAAGATTCCCTGGAGGTGGCCCTACTGGGGGTGGACCTCCTGGAGGTGATGACCCTGATGATGATGAAGATGATGATGCAGTATCATCGGTGGGAATGTTCCCCAAGTTGGTGGTCACCCATGATACAGGGCAATCAACCTAATTATTTAAGGGGATATCCCCAGGAAATACAAGATACATGGAATTTATGCAGAACAGATACATCCAGCATATCTGGGAACAAGTTGGTTTACTGACAGGCCAAGTTGGGCCAGAGGTGAAAGCTATGAGCCCACCAAAGCCTGGAAAGTATGGAGGCCAGGATGACCTGGAAAAATTCAATGACTGGCTAGGCCAGATATTGAAGTACTTCCATATGTTTGGGATTATGGGACCAGATTGCAATGAGGATCACATGCTGTACACCAGATTGTTCTTGGAGGGACTAGCCTCCCAATGGTATGACCAAGAGGTCAAATCACCAAACCAACAAGTGCATCAGTGGGCCTTCAAGAGACCTAATATGTGGATTGTTCAAAAGATTTGTCCATGAAGCATCTGTCAGCAACAAACTTGAATAAGGGGGTCCAAAGGACTCCTCATCGACTCCTATAGCTCTAAGGAGCTTGGGCATAAACCAGACTAGAGTCCAGTGTGAGTAACCACAGATTGAAATGAGGTATGAGAGTACACAGTACCTAGAGTCCAGTGTGAGTAACCAAAGGGTATCAACACTGGACTCACACACTAAGTGCGATGTAAGTAAACAATGGTAAACAAACCAAAGGGATTGCACCACAAGTGCAGGAATAACCCTAGAGAGCTCGGAAAAAGTGTAAGTAGTAGTAAATGAGATGGGGAATCGAATGGTAGTAAGTGGGAGACCATTTTGAATATAGAAAGCGGAGAAAAGAGGTGAAGATCACCACAAGGAACAGCATCAGTGCAAAATGCTGCTGACAAGTACAATTGGACAAGGTATGAGCATGACAAAGGAGCTCTGGCATTTTATAATGACCTTAAATGTCATGTGCACTGAATGGAGCAACCTCCTGATGACTACTCATTCAGGAGGAAGTTTTGTGGGGATTACCACATTCAATCATAAAAGCAATATACAAGGCTCATGGTATATCTGCTGAGCATTCCACAATCAAAGAAATGCTTGAAGTATGGTGCATGGAAATGGCACAGAAAGCAATCAACCAACATATGAGGGTGAGCCATGCTGGCTCTGGAGGGAAAACCTCCCAGGGATGAAGTGGTTCACACCCACATGGAAATAAGAGCACAACAGGCTCAACCACAAAAAATAAGTTCAAGTATTTCAAAAAGGGGAATACACTTTATTGTCAAAAGACTAATTCCCCAGGAAAAAGCACTGGCCATGAAAGGCAAGGGTGGACAATACCACCACAATGATAGGGGCAATCAACCCTGACAGCAAGAGCAAGGAAACTTGCAAGCAAAGGGGAACCAACCCTGAAAATTCATGCCAGTAATGACATGTTACAACTGTTCTGAGGAGGGCCATATGGCCCCAGACTGCCCTCAGCCCTGAAGGAAAGGGTAAGGCCATATCAAGGCCACAACTATATGCAGTTGACATCCAGGAGGATGAGGGAAATGCTGGTGTCCCCAAAGAGCAGGAACATGTCAAAACTGATGAAATCATAGTTGTCAAGAACAATGACAATGAGGAGGATAATGCAGGAAATGACCCCCAATGAGGCAGAAAGCCTTGAAGATCTGGGTGTCATCCACAATTATGAAAACTATTCCAAATTAGATGATGATGATGAACCTGTCATGTACTTAGGTGCATACATCATGAAGATGAGTCACCTGATGGCAAAGAAGTAATATCATGTTCCATGATATGTATCAAAGAGGATGAATCCTCAAAGGGAACCCTTGTAACATCTGGAGAACATAGTTCTCCCAAAACTGACAATGTCAGCAAAAATGAGACTATGAAACAATGGTGAATGCCAATCTCAAACAATGGGAATGGTCCCATCTATATGGTGCAGTCCATGAAGGAAGGTGTGACAAATGTTGGCACCAAGTTGACCATGTAGCAGAAGGGCTACTCAGTAATGATGACTCACTCATGAGAGTGATAGAGTGCCCTGATGACTTTGCTCATCAAGATATGACAGAGGAGTGGTCAATGGAAGACATGCTGAAGAGGATACCCCTCCAGAAAACATGTGGAGGATATGCTCTGCATTACAAATGATGGCATAACATCTTCAATGCAGATAGGAATACTGAAAGGAAATCCTCGAAAATCTAATCATAACTCACAAAGAAATTTGGCATATTCACAAAGACTGCACTGGTTTGGCCAGACTGGTAGACAACATGATAAGCACAGTCCATCTACAAGGAGCTATAAGCTCCAGTGTCAAAATATACCCCATCATTGTGATGACAAGCACACCATGGGGGGGAGGTATGGATTGGAGAAGATGGGAGGATAGAGCATCATGCTAAACCCACCAATGATGAAGAGAGCATATGAAATGCATCTCTAAGAGTCACCAACAATCCTATGGACCTTGATGCTGACCAAGATGATAGGTCTTGAAGCATAGGGGCAAACCCTACTCAGGACCAATGGGTATGGTCATACATCTATGGAGCCAGACATGAAAATCAGCAATGTCCAGAATGCCAGAGACATATGTATTGAGCATATAGCTGAAGCTGCTATCAATGGAAACATGTCATTTGAACATAGCCCTGCAATACCCAGAGCAACTTGCATTCTGAGAATTTAATCAAGGATGGGACAAATGCAACCAAGCTCAAATGGGGGGCCATGGGCTGAACATCGATAGACATCAATACACACTTTGTGCAATGGCTGACCAAATATGGTCTGACAAAACTAGTTGACTGCAATCATTGCAGGACATAAATGAATTGAGAGTAATGGTGTGAGATTCTAATGTTACTCACCAGGAATTGGAAAACAAAATAAACAGGACAGAGAACCATCTGAGATGACACAGTACAGAAAATAACTGTATCAGGGTTTATCCTGACAATACCATGGTGGAAACACCACATGGTGACCTGATGATTGGGCAGGATGGTACTCCTGATGCCTGAGAATTATACATGGCAGTGATGGAAGTCACAAGAAAGGCCAAACCACTGGCCAAAACAATTACTTGTGCATTCAGATACACCATGACCTCACAGAGAATCAAACTGTGGGCTCTTGCCCACAAATAGCACCAGAATTGTGCATGTGCATGACAATAGAGGCAGTCATCAATGGCTGCAAGGCATACACCATGATTGATACAGGAAGTACTGGAAATTTCATGACCCCAGCTTATGTATGCCAAAGTCATGAAAATGAGGATTTTTGCTCTAGAACAGCAGCTAATGCTGCAACTAGGATGCATTGGTAGCCAATCAAAAATCACTCATGGAGGGAACATGTCTATATGCATGGGCCAGTATGAAGCACCCTTGTACTTCAACATAGCAAATATCAATTGCTATGATTGTATCCTGGGGATACCATTCCTAAGGCAGCACAAAATCATGCTGGACTTTGCTATGCAAATCATCATGATCACTAATGAACATATCCCTTTGCTGGTCAAACTGGAAGCCAGAGTAGCAGGGCCATCATGCCCTGGTACAAAGGTATCTCCTTCTGCCTGACTTGCACACCCTACAAGGTCACAATGGCCTTGGGAGGGCTTGCAGGGGCAGGGGAGACTGGAAATGAAAAGTGAGACATGTCTCACATCAATAAAACCCATAAAAGAAGTAATAATGAAAGAGGATATACCTCATTTAAAGGAACAATGGTTCCACAGATATATGCATAGGCTTGGTGGGGTAGTCCCAAAGTTGCCCCCACTATGGGAGGTTAACCACAGGATTCCCCTGATCAATGAAAATAAGGAGTATTCTTATCATTTGCTGCATTGTGCAGATGCATTAAAACAACAATTGTCAGAGAAAATCTGACTGTACACTGATGCAAAGTGGTGGGTGCTGAAAAGCATACCACAAGCAGTACCAATGTTGTGCATCCCAAAGAAAAATGGGAAACTGTGGACAGTTATAGACTGCCACAAAAGAAATGACAACACCATAATGGATGTCATGCCTTTTCCTGACCAAGACCAGATCAGAATGGACATAGCATGAGCAAAGTATTGCTCAAAAATTGACCTGTCTAATGCATATGACAAGTAAGACAGCCTTCTCAATGATATATGGGACCTTCCTAAGTCAGGCCATGCAACAGGGAGATTGCAATGCCCCTGTGATGTTTCAATGTCTAATGACAGTGATTTTTAGAGACCACATAGGATGCTTTGTATATGCCTACCTTGATGATGTATTCATCTATAGTGACATGCTGGAAGATCATGAACAACACTTGCATATCATATTTGAGACCTTAGAAAAGGCCAACTTTTATCTTGAAAAGGAGAAGTGTGACTTGTATGCCAAAAGACTAGACTGTCTGGGCCACATTATCAACAGAAAAGGCATACATGCTGACAGAGACAAGATGTCTTGTATAAGAGGATGGAGGACTCCTAAATCCTTGAATGAGGTACAACAGTTTGTTGGCCTCATAGAGTACTTGGCACAGTTTCTCTGGATATATGGGGATATACAATGCCATTGACAGGAATACAATGGAATGAACACCTGTTCCAGTGGAGGGAAATCCATGATAGATGTTTCCAGATGATAAAAGATCTGGCATGTAAGTATCCAGTATTGTGGCCTATTGACCCATGAAATGATGAGCCTATATGGCTTATTTGTGATGCATCATTCTATGGAATAGGTGCACTATATGGACAGGGACCCAAATGGGAAACCTGCTGACCAGCAGGTTTCATGTCCAAGAAACTGAGTGATGCCCAGCAGAACTATAGGACATTTGAGTGAGAAACTCTTGGAATAATTGAAGCACTACTGAAGTGGGAGGATAAACTCCTCAGCTTCAAATTTATGATCATTACTGATCATGAGCCACTGGGATACCTCAAAACCCAGAAGAAATTGTCAAGCAGATAAATATGGTGGCTGGACTATATGTCCCAGTTTGACACAAATATCATCTATGCAAAGGGAACTGAGAACCATGTAGTGGATTGCTTATCATGCTACTATGAGAGAGAGGAGGATATAGTTCCTCTGATGAAGAAGTGGACTGGGCCAACACAGATGTATGATTAGACCCAGAGGGAGATGACCTCCCTCACAACAGATGGCAGGAAGTCAGACTATCTGCAATAAGAGAGGATGGTGCTCCTCAAAAAAGTAATCAATTAAAGGAAAAGGAAGAAAGTCAATGTCTTGAGGCTCAAGAAATGGCCTCAGCCATGGATGGGAGTACTGAGGATGCCCCTCATGCAATTGCAGAAGAGGATCCAATGATTCTCAAATCTGCAGAGGTCTTGAGAGCCTCACCAATCACATATGATGATGCACCAGACTTCCTGGACACCATACAGAAAGGGTACAAGAGCAAGCCTATGCTTGCAAAAATATTGGAGCAACCAAATGACCACCCTCAATTTGAAGAGAGGGATAGCCTCTTATACACAAAAAATCATGGAGGGGAGGAGGTGTTATGCTTCCTACATGCTAAATACAAGGGCAATGATATCATTGCAAGGGTAATTGACCAAGCACATAAAATGCTAGGGCATTTTGGAACCCAATGGACAGTGGACTACATCTGCAGGTGGTATTGGTGGCTGAAACTTGGCCAAGAAGTGGACAAATTCTATTGAACATGTCCAATATGCCAAACCATGAAGACCAACAATCAATGACAGAAGGGTCTACTGCACAGTTTACCTGTGCCATGAAGACCCTGGGGGTCCATTGCAATGGATTTAGTGGGACCATCCCCACCAAGTAATGGGTATGACTACCTCTGGGTAGTACTATACCATTTGACATTGATGATACATCCAATCCCTGTAACTATGACAGTGCAAGCTTCAGAACCCACAGGAATATTCATTAAAGAAGTAGTCCATTTACATGGACTACCAGAGGCTATTGTCTCAGAGAGAGATGCAAAATTCACATTGACATTGTGGCATGAAATGCACAGAATGTTGGGGACAAAGCTTCTTATGTCCACAGCATTCCACCCACAGATGGATGGTGCATCTGAACAAGCAGTACAACATGTAGCTCAAATGCTATGGGCAATGGTCTGACCAGACCAAAAGGACTGGACATCCAAACTACTGATGATTGAGTTTGTGATCAACTCCAGTATAAGCAGCTCAACAGGGTTTGCACCCTTTGAGCTGAACTATGGGTACATGCCCACTATGATGCAATGCATCACTGAGGGAGAACCCTCAATAGCACCAGGAGTGAAAATGTTTGTGAGACAGGCATTGGAGAACCCAGAAATGGCTCACAATACCATCATAGAAAGCAGGGTAGCACAGATGTACCATGCTAATAAAAAATGAAGGGAAGGAAATGACCTTCAGGTCAGAGACCTAGTATATCTCTTAATGAAGAATCTGAATGTCCCAAAGGGATGTGCATGAAAGCTCATGCCAAAGTACATCAGTCCAATGAAGGTGTTGTGCCATGATGGCAAGAACAATGTATATACACTTGACTTACCAGACCAATTGAGGTTGAGGTGTATTCACCTGACATTTCACATTGGGCTCCTATGCAGATATGAACAGGATGATGAATTCTCTTCCCAAGGTGTGATGCCCAAGCATTCTACAATGTTGGTATGACTGATGAAGAAGAATGGTTAGTGGATGAAATACTCACTCACCAATGGATGGATAACAGGATTGAATTCCTCGTTAAGTGGAACCTAGGAGATTCCACATGGGAGCCAGTGGCTCACTGTAAAGACCTTGAGGCCCTAGACAGGTACCTCAAACTCCAAGGTGGACAAACAGTGTGCCAATTGCCTTGAAAGCCACAAAGTATGCATAAGCATACAGTAACCACATAGTGGTTGCAACATAGTCTTAGACTACTAATGAAACAAAGACAACAAATATAGTCAAAACAAGAACAAACCATTAATAAAAAATCAAAAGTACCTTGCACAGCATTCTGCCAAGTAGTGTAATATACTTAGTATCCTGATGATCACTGTTCTGTACTTCCATTTTTCACATGTCTGTACTTTCCTTTTTTGTCACTAAAGTTTTACATCACTTCTACATGCCTCATCTCTTCTTTCCTAATGCTCACCATGTTCTAGTAGTAGTCTACAATGTCCCAATGTGATCACCATCACAGCCTGAGCCTAAACAGCTCATCCCATTCCCATTCCATGGGATCTGCTACATCTGACCATGGCAGGTCTCCTGCACATTACAATGCATACTCTGATGACAAGGCCCCCCACTTGCCATCTCCCACTGGCTGGCATAGTACACACATGGTCAGTAGTGGCCACAAATGGCTGCATTCCCCCTCATGCTCTCCATCACCAGAGCATTCTTCTCATAGGAGCAAATGCTCCCATTGTCACTGGTGGGAATGTCGCCCCACCATGCCTGTCCTGCATCATCATGGCACATGTACACTATGGGCCAGCAGTAGCCCTTAATGAGGATGGCATTATGCCCTCTATGAGCCAGCTGGCTGACCTTGCAGCTGGCCTTATACAACATATGTCATATGACAACTTCCATTGTCAAATCTGATCTTATGAAAGGAAATTGGATGAGGCCTGGGAGGCCAACAACAACCTCCAAGCAGAGATCAAGGATCTTTGCAAAAAACTGGGAGAAGCTCCCCACTCCTCTGTTGCCTCCATCCCCTCTGATGAGCAGTTTGCTTGTGATTTTGAGTGTGCTTGAATTGCATCCCTTGGTGGCATGCCCCACCATGACCAACCTGGCATTGGTACCTCTTCATCCTTGCAGGACACTCCCTGCCAAACACCTTCCCTTTGAGGGGGAGGGTGCAGGTAACACCTGCTCTGTTTTCATTGCAGGTCAAACAACCTGCAGACAGTAAAGGGAAGCAAAAGCAACCCTTGCCCCCACAGGTAGAACCTGCCTGTCCTCCTATGGAGGACAAAATCACTCCTGGCAACCTCTACACTGACATCCCTATGACCATCAACAAACCAATCATCCAGGGAACTATGTTCCCTAATTTTGACAGGACTGAACTGAGTACCCATACAGAGTACTTCACCTTGGACATGGCAATGATGGCATCAGGTCAGTCCTCTTTATGAGGATCAATGACAACCTGTATGCCTATGGTGATGGGATGATCAGCAAGTTCATCAGAAATATGAACAAAGGGGTCCCCCCTTCTGTTCCAACCCACAAGTGATCAGTGGGTCAGGCAGTCTGATGGGAGAGGGACATGATGGGCCCATCATCCTCTATAACACCACAGAGGAAATCCACAAACTGTAGGCAATGGCATACAATGAGCCTGAGGATAAGGCTCCCCACATCTGTAAGGCACAGGGTTTATTTACATACATCAACCTGTGGAAAAGGTGCAGGTTGGAGACAAATGAGGTCATGGACCTCGCACTGAAAGAATGGAGGCCACCCATCTGGGCCTCCCAAAAAGCATGTCAGAAAAGAGAGGCACTCAGAGACAAGAAGAGAGTGTCTTGAATGCAGGCAAGGGAGGGTGGACCCTACAGATCCAAAACTGTCAGTAGCTGACTGACTTTACAAGGACAGATTGTGGACACTCCTCCATCAGCAAAACAGCATTTGGCTGTGCAGCACTGTACAGCCACCACAGTGTGCCACAGTGTCACAGGTAGGTCCCCCACTGTACAGTGTCTCTCAACTTTTTAATTACTGTGTTTGAGACCACAAATATATTCTCATACAAATGTATATATCATGAACACATGGTTTCTAACATTAGGAGTGCAATAGATGTCATATTTAGAGCAATATAAGCCAAAGAAAATTGCACTGTGACACTGTAGCCAGCTGTAGTGACTGTGACACTGTCCCAAAATGACTGTTTTGCTGATGTCCCATCCCCTCTGCACCAGCTGCAGAGGAACTGAGATCTATCATGCCACTCCACACCATGTCATGGCACAGCCATCAGGGGGATCTGCCCCCAGTCAGTACCAGAGTCCCTGGAGTCATCTTGATCATGAGGAGGGGCTGTCCCTGAGCTTCTGTATGGGGTTCCATCTGCTTACACCCAGTTGATGAATGGGTAAAATTCATCCATCAATATCAGAATCAGTCTGATAATTTTGACAAGAGCTCCAAGCTCTCAAGAATGTTCCCCAGAGCCTTGGGCTTCAGCTTGCACCCTGATGATGATGAGGCAGAGGTTAATCCTCCATCATGACAGGATGTACAAGGATTCCTCCTCTACAAATGACTAGTGCCAGTCTCTCAAAGAGACCACGACTGGAATGTCTGGCTCTGCAACTTGATCAAACTCCTTGCAGTAAAGGATCAGTATAGGGCACTTCTGGAGTGGGCTGAGGTAGCTCCTGCCAATGGCACCCCTGTCCCTTGGGAAGGGGTATTCACCTGTTTGGCCACTATGGCTGATGTTGCCACATACCTGGCAGCTAATGGCATCATGTATCATGACTGACATGCCTCAAGTGGTGGGCATGGAGGGCAGGCAATGAGTATGTTGCCCAAATAATTAGCAATGGAGGGGATAAGGACCCCAACACTCCAAGGCAATCATTGATCAGATGAGGGCCACCTTGAATGAGCTGCTCCCCATGGGGGAGCACCACTCACTGGAGTAGATCAATATCCAGGCTCATGTGTTGGGGGTCACCCCCAAAAGTATTGTGCCCTATGAGGCATGTCCCATTGAAGAGAGGGACCTATATGTTCTTGAGGAGTTCACTGTGGGACACTACTTCTGGGAAGAGTGTGCAAGGACTGGGGAAGACTGAAGGAAATAATTCCTAGGTTTGTCCCAAAGGGTGCTGAGGGGAAAGGGATGCATGAAAAGTGAAGGGGTATGATGAGGGGAAATTCCATAGGGAAAAAACTTGGGCAAGACAGTATAGGGAGTCTATACTCCCTAAGGCTGCAAACCAACTGTAGTGGCCTTTCTTATAGTCAACTGTCATTCTCTCATGCACCCTACTATGATCATGACACATCACATGCCAGTCACTATAATGTCACACACATCACACACCCCTATTCCTGTGAGCAAAAATTGCTGCTGACTCACCAATTACCATGATAGGCTCATCCCCTAACAAACATACTCCCTCCCCTCACGTGACCACTGAACACCATGCATCGGTGATCACTACCAACCTGTCATGTGTCACCTTATCCCTCGGTGCCTATATCCACTCTACAAGTGCCAAAGCCACCACCACTCTAATAATGCTGCCCTCTGTGCCCCAGGTTAATGGACGAAAATCACCACCAGCCCCCACTGCACTTTCTTTCAACCCAAGTATGTAGTTATATCTTTACTTTTTTACTTACCTACATTTTCTGGACTCTGTTTATTTTGTCTTCATCTACATCACTGCAGTGCATGTGACTGTCAAAATGTCAGCCTTTTTATTTTCTTTATTGCTCTTTGCATATGACAGATCCAAAGTACTCCAATATTACCTTAGGTACCACTGTCCTTATGCTACAAAAGTCCACTGTACTTAGAAAAATAAGAAACCACCTTTTGGCATCACTTTGTGTGTATCTGAGAGTATCTTGAGTCCCCAGAGTCAGGCTTATCATCTAATCACTGTCTTCAAGTCTTTCTCTGCCAGTAAATTGCTGCCACTTCATTAAACCAGTCCCCTATGTCTACAAGAATTTTTCCTATTGTCTACAAGAGTCTGCAATCACCACCCTTCAAGTCCCAGAGTTTGCAAGCCTTCTGTCCCCTACAGAAAAATCCCCTACTATCCACCCCAGGCAGAATTTTGAGTTCTTCATTGCCTATGTTCCTCAGTTTCAAAGAAAAATCCCCCCTTCATCTTCTAGTCCCCCTTCTATCTCCTTCCAACTCAGCACCCCTTGGGATGAGCCTAGGTCATACCTACAGCTTTCCCCACTTTCCCCTTGCACTCTCACAAGAAGAGTTGCCCACAACAGTGACTTTGTTGGTGCAGGGCATGATATGCAATTTTACTGTTTCAGAGGAGGCTGGTAGACACAATGGTGATGCTGGAAAATGGAGAGAAACTCAAAAGACTCAATGCTAGGTACTCTTAGACTCTTTCAGACACACAGAAAATGACTCCAGAAAGTGGTTATTTTATCCTGATGCTTGGCTGGAAATTTATGGTGTACGGGAAGTGACTACAGGTATGGAAAATTTTTAGAAAGAGCAATGAATGGAAAAAAATGACACCTGTCAAATGTACAGTATGTACAGCCCTGTATGTCATCATTGCTAATGAGCACATTCCTTTGCTGGTTGAACCAGAAGCCAAAGTTGCAGGGCCATCATGCCCTGATATGAAGGTATCTCCTTCTGCCTGACTAGCACACCCTATGAGGCCACAAGAGCCTTGGGAGGGCTTGCAGGGGGAGGGGAAACTGGAAGTAAAAAGTGAGACACATCTCACATCGATAAAACCCATAAAGAAAGTAATAACAAAAGAGGATATACCTCATTTAAGGGAACAATGGTTCCATAAATATAAGCATAGGCTTAGTGGGGTAGTCCCAAAGTTGCCCCCATTACAGGAGGTTAACCACAGGATTCCCCTGATTGATGAAAATAAACAATATTCTTATCACTTGCCATGTTGTGCAGATGCATTAAAAGAACAATTGTCAGAGAAAATCTGACTGTACACCAATGCAAAGTGGTGGGTGCTGAAAAGTGTACCACAGGCAGCACCAATGCTGTGCATCCCAAAGAAAAATGGGAAACTGCAGACAGTTATAGACTGCTGCAAGAGAAATGACAACACCATAAAGGATGTCACACCCTTCCCTGATCAAGATCAGATAAGAATGGATGTAGCATGAGCAAAGTATCACTCAAATATCAACCTATCTAATGCATATGAACAGGTCTGCACAGAACCTGAAGACATCTGGAAGATGGCCTTCTCAACAATATATAGGACCTTCCTAAGTCAGGTCATGCAACAGGGAGATTGCAATGCCCCTGTGATGTTTCAATGTCTGATGACAGTGATCTTTAGAGATCACATAGGATGCTTCATATACATCTACCTGGATGATGTATTTGTCTATAGCAACATGCTGGAAGACCATGAATGACACTTGCATATCATATTTGAAACCTTGGAAAAGGCTGACTTTTATCTCAAAAAAGAGAAATGTGATTTGTATGCCAAAAGGTTAGACTGCCTTGCCACATTATTGACAAAAAAGGCATACACACCAACAGAGACAAGATGTCTCATATAAGGGGATGGAGAACTCCCAAATCATTAAATGAGGTACAATGATTCATTGGCCTTGTAGAATACTTTGCACAATTTATGCTAGATATATTGGCATATACAATACCATTGACAGGAATACAATGGAACAAACACCCATTCCAGTGGAGAGAAATCCATGATAGATGTTTCCAGATGATAAAAGATCTGGCATGCAAGTATCTGGTATTACGGCCTATCAACCCACAAAAGGATGAGCCTATATGGCTTATTTGTGATGCATCACTCTATGGAGTAGGTGCACTATACAGACAAGGACCCAAATGGAAGACCTGCTGACCAGCAGGCTTCATGCCTAAGAAACTGAGTGACTCCCAACAGAACTATAGGACATTTGAGTGAGAAACTCTTGCAATAATTGAAGCACTACTTAAGTGGGAGGATAAACTCCTTGGCTTCAAATTTATGATCATTACTGATCATGAGGTGCTGGGATACCTCAAGACTCAGAAGAAATTGTTGAGTAGACAAATATGATGGCTGGACTATATGTCCCATTTTGATGCAAATATCATCTATGCCAAAGGAACTGAGAACCATGTAGCAGATTGCTTATCATGCTACTATGAGAGAGAAGGAGGAGATAGTTCCTCCAATGAAGAAATGGACTGGGCCAACACAGATGTATGATTAGACCCAGAGGGAGATGACCTCCCTCACAACAGATGGCAGGAAGTCAGACTATCTGCAATAAGAGAGGATGGTGCTCCTCAAAAAAGTAATCAATTAAAGGAAAAGGAAGAAAGTCAATGTCTTGAGGCTCAAGAAATGGCCTCAGCCATGGATGGGAGTACTGAGGATGCCCCTCATGCAATTGCAGAAGAGGATCCAATGATTCTCAAATCTGCAGAGGTCTTGAGAGCCTCACCAATCACATATGATGATGCACCAGATTCCTGGACACCATACAGGAAGGGTACAAGAGCAAGCCTATGCTTGCAAAAATATTGGAGCAACCAAATCACCACCCTCAATTTGAAGAGAGGGATGGCCTCTTATACACAAAAAATCATGGAGGGGAGGTGTTATGCCTCCCACATGCTAAATACAAGGGCAATGATATCATTGCAAGGGTAATTGACCAAGCACATAAAACACTAGGGCATTTTGGGTCCCAATGGACAGTGGATTACATCTGCAGGTGGTATTGGTGGCCAAAACTTGGCCAAGAAGTGGACAAATTCTATTGAACATGTCCAATATGTCAAACCACAAAGACCAACAACCAATGACTGAAGGGTCTACTGCACAGTCTGCCCATGCCACAAAGACCCTGGGGCCATTGCAATAGATTTCATGGGACCTTTCCCACCAAGTAATGGGTATGACTACCTCTGGGCAGTACTATGCCAACTGACATCAATGATACATCTCATCCCTGTAACTATGATGGTGTGAGCCTCAGAGCTCACAGGAATGTTCATTAAAGAAGTAATTTGTTACATGGACTACCAGAGACTATTGTCTCAGACAGAGATGCAAAATTCACATTGATGTTCTGGCATGAAATGCACAGAATGTTGGGGACAAAGCTCCGTATGTCCACAGCATTCCACCCACAGACAGATGGCATGTCTGAACAAGCAATATGAAATGTAGCTCAGATGCTATGAGTGATGGTCTGACCAGATCAAAAGGACTGGATGTCCAAACTACCAATGATCAAGTTCACAATCAACTCCAGTATAAGCAGCTCAACAACAGGGTTTGCACCCTTTGAGCTGAACTATGGGTACATGGCTGCTATGATGCAATGCATCACTGAGGGAGAACCCTTGATGGCACCTGGAGTGAAAATGTTTGTGAGACAGGTGTTGGAGAACCTAGAAATGGCTCACAACACCATCATAGAAAGCAGGGTAGCACAGATGTACCATGCTAATAAAAAATGAAGGGAAGGAATTGGCCTTCAGGTCAGAGACCTAGTATATCTCTTAACAAAGAATCTGAATGTCCCAAAGGGATGTGCATGAAAGCTCATGCCAAAATACATCAGTCCAATGAAGGTGTTGCACCATGACAGCAAGAGTGATGCATATACACTCAACTTACCAGACCAATTGAAGTCAAGGCATATTCACCCAACATTTCACATTGGGCTTCTATGCAGATACAATCAGAACAATGACATTCTGTTCCCAAGGCATGATGCCCAAGCATTCTATGATGTTGGTATGACCAATGAAGAAGAATGGTTAGTGAATGAAATACTCACTCACCATTGGACAGATAACAGGATAGAGTTCCTGGTTAAGTGGAACCTGGGAGACTCCACATGGGAGCCAGTGGCCCACTGTAAAGACCTTGAGGCCCTAGACAGGTATCTCAACCTTCAAGGCATATGTTTGGAACAGTATGCCAATTGCCTTGAAAGGCACAAGGTACACATAAGCATACAGTGACCCCCTGAGCCTAAACAGCTCAGCTCATTCCCATTCTCATTCCCATTCCTGTTCCATGGGATCTGCAATGTCTGACTGGCAGATCCCCTATGTGGTATGTCATGTATTCTGATGACAAGGCCCCCCACTTGTTGTCTCCCCCTGGCTGGCATCGTGCATGCACAGTCAGCAGTGGCCACAAATGGCCACATTCTCCCCACCACCAGAGCATTCTTCTTGTAGGAGCATATGCTCCCATTGTCACTGGTGGGAATGCCACCCCACCATGCCTTTCCTGTGCCATTGTGGTGCATGTTTGGAGTGCAACTCCTATGCATGACATTACAGACTAGCAATAGCCCTTAATGAGGATGGCCTCATGTCCTCTATGAGCCAGCTGGCGGACCTTGCAGCCAGTCTTATGCAATGTATGTCATATGATGACTTCCATCATCAAGTTTGATCCTGCAAAAGGAAACTGGACAAGGCCTGGGAGGCCAACAAAGACCTCCACAAGAAACTAGGAGACATAGCTCCCTGATCATCCATCCCCTCCATCCCTCCCCAACCCCCTGTCACTTCTGATGAGCGGTTCACTCATGACTTCAAGCATGCTCGCATTGCCTCCCTCAGTGGCTTACCCCACCATGACCAACCTGGCATTGGTACTTCCTTATCCATGCAGGATGCTCCCCCACCAAATACCTTCTCTTTGAGGGGGAGGGCACAGGTAATACCTGCTGTATCTTCATTGCAGGTTGAACAGCCTGCAGACCATAAAGGGAAGCAAAAGCAACCCTTACCCCCATGGGTAGAACCTACCTGTCCTCCTATGGAGGACAAAATCACTCCCAGCAACCTCTATGCCAACATCCTATGACCATCAATGAGTTGATCATCCAGGGAACTATGTTCCCTAACTTTGACAGGACTGAGTACCTGTACAGAGTACTTCACCTTGTACAAGGCAATGACAGCATCAGGTCAGGCCTCTTTATGAGGATCAATGACAACCTGTACACCTACAGTGATGAGATGTTCAGCAAGGTCATTGGAAATATGAACAAAGGGGTCCCCCCTCCCATTCCAACCCACAAGTGATCAGTGGGTCAGGCAGTCTGATGGGAGAGAGACATGATGGGCCCCATCATCCTCTATAACACTGCAGAGGAAATCTGAAAACTGTACACAACAGCATACAATGAGCCTGAGGATAAGGCTCCCTGCATCCATAAGGCACAGGGTTTAATTACATACATCAACCTGTGGAAAAGGTGCAGGTTGGAGATGAATGAGGTCATGGACCTTGCACTAAAGAATGGAGGCCACCTGTCTGGGCCTCCCAAAAGGTGCATCAGAAAAGAGGTGCTCAGAGACAGGGAGAGAGTGTCTTCAACACAGGCAAGGGAGGGTGGACCCTCCAGATCTGAAACTGTCAGTAACCAACCAACTTTACAAGGACAGATTGCAGATGCTCCTCCTGTCCCCTCTGCACTGGCTGCAGAGGAACCAAGACCCACTGTGCTGCTCACACATCACATTGTGGCACAGCTGTCAGGGGGATCTCCCCCCAGTCAGTACCAGAGACCCCTGGAGTCATCTCGATCACAAGGAGGGGCTCACCCCTCTGGAAAAAAGGCAAGAGGGGCTGTCCCTGAGCTTCCATATGGGGCTCCATCCACCTTTGCCTCAGTCAATGACTGGGTAAAGTTCATCCATCAATATCAGAATCAGTCTGATAATTTTGACAAGAGCTCCAAGCTCTCAAGAATGTTCCCTGGAGCCTTAGGCTTCAGCTTGCACCCTGATGATGATGAGGTGGAGGTTAATCCTCCATCACAACAGGATGTATGAGGATTCCTCCTCTGCAAATGACTAGTGCTGGTCTCTCAAAGAGACCATGACCAGAATGTCTGGCTCTGCAAGTTGATCAAACTCCTCACAGTAAAGGGTCAGTATAGGGTCCTTCTGGAGTGGGCTGAGGTAGCCCCTGTGGATGTACCCCTGTCCCATGGGAAGGGGAATTCACCCATTTGGCCACTGTGGCCAATGTTGCCACATACCTGGCAGCTAATGGCATCACATATCACAATGCTGATGATGCCCTCAAGTGGGCATGGAGGGTGGGCAATGAGTATGTTGCCCAAGTAATTAGCAATGGAGGGGATAAGGACCCCAACACCAAGGCAATCATTGACAAGATGAGGGCCACCTTGAATGAGCCACTCCCTGTGGGGGAGCACCACTCACTGGAGTGGATTGATCTCCAGGCTCATGTGTTGGGGGTCACCCCTGAAAGTATTGCACCCTATGAGGCACATCCCATCAAAGAGAGGGACTTATGTGTTCTTGAGGAGTTTGCCAAGTTGGCAGCCCTCTATGACCTTTCCCACCATGCTAGAGGGGAAGGTAGTAATGCAGGAGGGGTCATACCAATCCCTGCTAATACCCTTGAGGAGGGGGAAATGGAGGATGATTTGAGACCAATGTAGTCTCAAGGGTATTCCCCTCTCAGAGGTCCAACCCTCCAATATGAAAAATAGTCACATTGCACAAAGGTTCAACCCCCTTGCACATAGACCTAAATCCATGTTTCAAGGCATAACCCTCTCCAGTGGTTCATGAGGTTCAACATCTCACTTGTATATACTTGTCTGTTTTCTTTCTTTCTTTCTCTTTCTTTTTTTGTTTCCAAGCCATTACAGGCTCTACAGGGGGAGGGTGTTAGGGTGCACCAAATATGGTGCTTGTTATTAATCACAGGCATGTGGTACTCCAGTATCACATACCTGGTAACTCATTGTATATATGATGTTTTGGAAATTTTACATAGGACAATCTCTTGTCTTTACATATCATACTATCAGGAAAAACTGACAGTGCAATATTTGTTATAGACTGGAATAGTGCATCACTATTTGATATATAGTGAACTATAGCACTACTTTAACTATAGATCATGATGTCATAACAAAGGTTGTAGGGCTGGGTCACAGGATCATGGGAATATGCTTATATCATTGATATGCTCAAAAATGGGTGAGAAAATGGCAAAATACAGAAATAAATTGATGTCTCAAAAAAATAAATTTCAAAGATGTCATAATGAAAGTTGTAATACCTGACAAGAGGTCCATGGAGGTATGCTTACTTCATCTATCTGTGCAAAAATGGTAGAGATATAAACAAAATACAATTAGTGTTGTGTAGTCTCCATTTTTATTACCAAAAGTGTAGTGTGTGCTTTTTTGATTTGTTTGGTTGTGTTTGATTAGATAAGTGTAGTGTAGTGTCCTGACAGCACAATATTTGTCATATACTGAAATAGTGTGCAATTATTGCATATGTGGTGAACTATAGCAACATTATAACTATATGTTGCCAGTTGCTCTAAATGTTTTCCCATGTGCAATGAATAGTTACAGAACATAAGATTTCTTTTATTCCATTGCTTTTACTAGGAAATTGTATTGTAATGTTGGCATTTTTTAATACCAATTAAGGTAGTGTTATGCAGTCTACACTTTTATTACCAAAAAAGTGTAGTGTATTAAGTGTAGTGTTGTGTAGATTAGTATATGGTGACTAGGAAATGTGTGGGAAATGATTGGTAATCTAAGACTCGCACTTAGACTTGAAGTGTTGCAGTGGCCACTGGTCATGTGACTGTGCAAAGTTGAAATTTTCATCCATGCATGCACACACACTCAACTGCATCTCCTTTGCCCCACCTCCCACCTCTCCCCACTGATGTCCCTCCACTGGATGAGGCTCTGTTCCAACAGCAAGGTAAGATGCCTGATGAATCATCCTTCTCCCACTGACACTCCCCCACCTAGAGCCAGCAACAGCCCACCCAGAACAGCAACATCTGCAATGACTGGTGGGTAAGCCCCCCCTCCCTGGCCCTCCCTCTCTCATCCCTCCTCCATCTAGCTCCTCTAGGACCAACCACCACCACCCCAACCCTCCTTCAAGGTAATTCCCCCCCTCCCCTTCTCCAGTCCAGATGCTGATGCCCATTCCCCCTCCCCCCCCTCTTACCATCCATCTCATATTTTGATTTATTACCAATTAGAATTATGTGTATGTATTGTAGATATTGTGCTAAATGCATTTGTTGTTTCCTTCATAAAAAGTGTGAACTAAAAGAAGCAAAAAAAGCAAAAATGGCAAAGTATGGCAAGCTTGGGTTGACAACATTGTGGCTTTATTTTGCTATTTATCATCTTTTGTTTGCTATATGTGTCTATATGTGTCTGTACATCACTATATTTAAGGGGGGATGGTTGGGGTGCCATAGATCCCATAGTTGTCCCTATGGCATCTTTAGTGATAAATAGTGGAATATAGCAATATATAGTGATAAAGAGTGAAAAATAGCACTGTCAGTTTTTCCTGATGTACTTTGTGAATACCAGATGGTACAGTTCATTTAAAGGGACATAATTAAAATAACTTCAGGTTAGGCCTAGGTACAGGCTATCATAAAAGTGACAAACCTGCACACCCACCACTAGCGCATCTGCAGGGTGTACAGCCATCTTCATAACCATCTATCAAACTATGGACATATAGTCAAATTAAAATTTATCTCAATAATATTAATATGACAGACACAACCCACGCATGCTTCACATCAATAAGCATCAGATGAAATTGTAGTTGTCAGAATATTTTAAATCAAACTGGTACTGGTACTGGTATGTCTAAGTGGTAGACACATATGACCTGAAACCTGCACATGCTCCATGTGTGCATGTGTGGGTTTCCTTGGTTTCCCACCAAGTCATATGTTGTACATCATACAATATATTGTACATCATCTCAAATATGACTATTGATAAATACAAAAACCACTGGGATGCATGTGTAGGATATCCACTGATGTAACTAATCACCATTGATATAAATGTTGATGAAATAACTGGGCTTTATTCAATGTGTTTTGATTATTGTTGGTACTATGACAACTGGTACTGATGGTCTACATGTTTTAATTATTTAATGTAAATACAACTGTATGGTGTTGTGCATGTGGTGGGTGGCTGCAAAATCGCCCACCTGCCACCTGCCACATGTGCATTTGCATGACCTCACACACAGCTAACATATGAAATATGATTGATGTCAATGGGGTTTTGGATAGTGGACCAATGAAGTTATGTATTTTGAGCAAGGTCATGAGAAGGGGTGGCTTAGTATAAACATTGTTGAACTCCTAATACTCTTTCCATCAGTAAACTTACCATTGTCCTGACAGAGATACACAAACCTGTACAGACACTACAGCAAGGTACCTAGTAATACAGATCTGTACAGAGACATAGGGGGACAAGATCTCAACAATTGGTATCTAATTGTAGGCTAAATTTTTCATGAGGCATTCAGCATATGGGTGACAGCTTCCAGGCCAATTTTCATGATGATAGATGTAAATGTGGTTGTGTGGTGTGTACAGACATTTTGGAAGGAAAAGGGTTAGTTTGCTGATGTAACCATAACCTGAGGTCACCATGGTATGAGGTAAAATTATGTTCCAGTTATGGTTTCAATATTTATCCTGTCAAGTTTTATACCACCAAATGCCCATCCTGAATGAAGCCATATCCTTCTGGACACTTTGTGCACTGCATGTGATAGAGATGTAGTTATCTATGGGCTATGCCATTAGGGTTAGGGTTAAGCATAGGCTCTTGAAGTTAGTGGGTTTTAAACTTAGGTTAAATGGATCATGCATGACCACTGAAGGGGCCCCCCAATGGGGGGGAAAAGTGGTCCATGCATGATCCATTTAACCTAAGTTTAAAACCCACTAACTTGACAACAATTATTCACATGTGAATATTCCAACCCCTGTACAGACTCTGTACACCAAGGGTTAAAGACACTGTCTCAGCTCACTTTGCCAGGTCACAAGGATTGTATAATTTGGGTAGATTTAAACTGTGGTTGAGTGCAGTGAGACCAAATTGCATAATATCACCATCCTCATCCCCCCGCTTCTTTTTTTCCTTGTACCTCAGACTTCATCCTGGGTTAACCCCCAACACCATGTCTGTGGCTTTTGGATATGAACAAATGATACAATACCCAGTGTACACAACACATGGCAATCCTTGTGTAGATATTGTGGCTATGATGGAGGATAATATCAACTGATACATACCTGACTTGGTGATTACTGTATAATTGCAAACCTCACAGATGCACAGTGTACTTGTCTTAAAGCTATTGATGGTCTGATTTTGATTGTGGATCCTGGTTATTGTACCAATACAAGGTACCAACACATCCATATGAACATCTGGATTTGAAAATTGATCAAAATCATGTGATCAGAACAACCCACACTCCTGCTATGTGCACATCTGTGGGATTTCCACTGGCACAAATACTTCTCATGTATAAATGTTGGACAGGATGAGTGGGTATTTCCCCACACTTCATAGATCCTTATTTGTTGAAACTGGGCACATGGTATTTGACTATAGTTCCTCATGATGAGTTGTGATTTGTGATGAATGTAAATGGATATGGAAATTGGTTATGGAGCCTTCAGTGGTCCACATGCAATTAGTGTTGTGCTGTGCTCAGGCTACTCATATGAGAACCACACACAAAACCAAGAAATATGAACCTGATTAACTGTGCATGAACAGTGTTCATGCATGCCTTTGTATTTGAGGAGTCCTGGGCATACAAATTGAGTGGCTCTAAAAATTCTACAGACTACTCTAATGCTAAAAACATATCCAAATCAATGTATGAATTAACATAAAAAGATGTTGCTTGCTCCAGAACATTATCCAAAGTCCACTCCCTGCTGATCTCCTTTCCACACCATGCTTGCAGGTGGCATGGTCAAACAATACAGTCAATGCTGATCACAGAAACATTGTGGTGACGGTTTCATGTGGAACAAGAGACAATGTACAGACTGGACATGGGATCCTGACACTGATGTGTGGTGACCCATTCAACATACACAAGCAGATGAGGGTAGGCGCCGAGATGCTCTGGTAGCTTGAAAATGATGTGAACTTGGGCTGGCCGCATATCTTGAGATAGAATAGTTAGTGCAGTCATGGTGCCACAGCAGTGAGGTTAGAATATATGCACTGTTCGGTATGATAGTATCTGTGTGTGTATTGTCCTCCTCCAGTATGAACATGGTATCAAATCTAGCAGGTGTTTCATTCTTATGACCACGAGCGACGATGTTGGGCGATGCATGGATCTTTTGGAAGCCTTGTCCATGGCCTGTGAAGATGCTAGACCCTGTCTCAACATACATATGGTGGTATATGTCAAACCTGTTGAACCTGATAGGCTGTACCACCTGGGGTCCTGGTGTTATCTCAAGCAAGAGGCAAGGAAGTGCTCAAGTGCAGGGATGAATTTGAATGCTCCATAGTCACATTCTATACTATCAACAGAGTGTTGACAACAAGGTGGAGTCTTGGCCACTTTGTAGTGGGGTTTCACTGGCATGGAGCATTTATGGAAAGGTTAGTTTCTGAGGCTGAGAACACACATATGTAGCATCTCAAAGTCACCATCATCCTCAAGAGGGGCCACACAAGACTTCCTCCAGGCCAAGTAGGCACTCTTATAGTGCATGGCCTCTTGGTGATGAAGCTACAAGGCCATCTGCTCTACATAATCACATTTGTTGCTCACCGAGTAGCCATCCTTAGCATAGTCAGATGTGTAGTTGTTTAGAGTGAATCTTCAGCACATTGAAGTCTTTGTGCACTTCTAGCTCAATAAGAACATGTTTGTGATTGTGAAAGGTGTTCAGTCTCTCTTCCATCGCTGTAAGGGTGGTGTCCATGTGCTGTTGCTGCACATAATAAATAAAGTCAAGAAGCAAGTGAGCAACCACAAGAACTGCACCCACCAGTAAACTGACAAATACCCTTTGCATCTCTTTGTGTTCTGTGCCAGTCCACTGGGACACCAAGGATATACCTTTCTTGAAGTGGCACAGGCCAGGGTATTGAGTCATAGCTTGGAAGTGAGCATCAACCTCCTTCTTGCCAACAATTGATATGCACCATTGAACAAGGTGGTCATGGAAGATGCCCTTGTGGAGCTGATGGAGAATATCAGGTGTGAGGCATGTGAAAATGTTGGTGAAGGGAAGCTCCTTCCAAAAATGGATCAAAGACTGCACACAAACCTTCCATATTGAACTTCCTTGATCGCTTATGAGCAGATTCCCATGGCTTATGCCACTCGACATACATTTAGCTCATTAGCACCCATCATGTCATTCAGAAGCATGCTAAGAATGATACTACAAAAACAGCCAGCTGGTAGAAAGCATACAAATAAAAATGGTGATACCTTGCAACTTGAATTGTTTGCTAGGGCTGCTGCTGCAAGAGAGCTGACCACTCCAAATAGAGGATGCAAAGCTCGAGGAGAATGTGAAAGAAAGGAGACTGTCAAAACTGTGACTTCAGTGATAGCAAGCTATGTAGTCACTATGTGGTTGACTCCACATCCTGCTCCACTCAGGCTTGCTTGGCTGCTCTCAGTGTGGAGAAGTTGAACTTCATCTTTCGCTGAGGATTGCCTACAGCAGGAGAGGGGGAAGCTGCTGAAATAGCTGCAGAGGCATTGATATTGTGTTGAAATTGATGTAACAACTAGGACTTACATGTGGAGCTGGAAACCATGGGACATCCAAGGTAGACAATAGACTTGATTTCAACATAAAACCAATCCATTGTGGCTGATTGGCTGCTGTGAGGCTTCTGGTCTGTGACAAAGCCAGTGATGGATACATAGTGATAGTGAGCAGGTAGGATCTTCTTTCCACTTCAAGTCCACCTTGGGGTATCTGGAATCTTGCAATCAACAGGCATGATGGAGCGGAACTGGGCATGTGAATTGCTTGCATTTTGTGAGGGACTGGAGTCAACAGTGGAGGGCATGACAGGTTCATGTGTGGTGTGATTGCCATTGCTCTTCAGGGTGGAAACATAATGGTGTGCATTGATGGTGAACATGCTAGTAAGGTCATCAACACTTGCTACTGTTCCACAGATATTGATGTATGGATGATAGGCAAGATTGAAGTCATCAGGTAAGGGAATGAGCTGGAGTTGCAATTTAAAAAAAGTGAGGCCATAATAGGCCAGTGAAGGAGCTATATTTTACTTACAATCATGACATCACCAACTAAGTCATAGTCATTTTCCAGTATGCCAGTAGCTGGTTGCAGAGCGATGTGTGCACCTGGCTCCATCTTGGCAACCTGTGAGACCATAGCAAACTCAGTTTCATTATGCTATGATCCAGTCATGAAATGTGCACATACTCAAGCTATAATAAGGAACAATCCAATAAACTCAAAGCTCCTTATTGAAATAGTGAAGAGCTGCAAGGAGGGGTGGCTTGTCATCTCCAAGGTATATCTGGGCATTGAAAATGAGGGCATTGCCATCTGCATGTCACCCATTTTCAAATGCTGCTAAAGCAGTGATCGTGGCACTTGAGTTGGACATGTGAGCTGCTTAACAGAAGGCAGAAAGGTACTCAGAGAAGAGAATCGGAGCTCAAATGAAGCAAATTTTGGATGCACCATCTGCTGGGTATTTATACTGTTGCTACTTCGCCCTGACCTTGGTTTGGAGAAGAGGACAGAAAGTTCATGAAATGCACAGAACAATGTCCAATTGTATTGGCACCTGGGTGGGTCACAGTAATGCCATGCCAAAATCCAACACATTCTCTGTTTCTAGAACATCACACATAAAGTGCTAACTAATGGTACAAAGGGAGCAACATAGCTTCATAAGAGACCTCCATAGAGGTTGCACAATAATATGCATGAGAGTCTGAATGGGCTGAGAAGTTAACTTGAGCCTCTGTTCTGACTCATTTCAGCTGATTGTGTATGAGGTCAGAAAGATGAATGCACCAGATGAGGACCTCAGGATATACAACATTGCAAGTTTTTGTTTCACCAGGAGGAAGCAAAATGGAGACTTGATGGTGGGAAGTAGTGCATGAAAGAGCTACATATAACTACCCATGGCTGAAGACAGGCACATGGAGATCCAAACCGACATACTTAACTGACTGCCCTTGTGCTTTATTTATGGTCATTGAGAATGCCAGCCAGACAGGGAATTGATGCTGCTTAAGTGTAAAAGTGAAGTTGGCAGTTCCTGCAGATGGCATAAGTGAGATCCTTGGAATGAAGGCTGTCTTTCCATCATAATCACCTCCCAGAATCTCCACTTCAAGAACCCTACCCAACATCTGCTTCAATACCATTCATGTTCCATTACAGAGACCTTCATGGGGTCCAAGATTTTGCAAAAGGATGAGTGGGCAGCTGATCTTTAGGTAAAGCTCCCCAGGAGGTAGACCAGAAGCATGGAGAGAGCACAAGAACTCAACCGGGTAGCCACCAAGCAAGTCATCAATGTCTTAACCTTGCCCTTCATCCTGAACCACCTCATCAACACTGTGGTACAATACTTCCTCTCCTGGCATGTGGCTGAGAATGTCAGCATTGATTTCATTGACATCATGGTTGCATGCAGCAAGGATGATGCAGTTGGCAAAGAACTTGGGTGGTGGCAGATTTGTATCACTGTTGATGCCAGAATAAACAGCACCAATCAGAGATGTGATGTCCTGCATAAGAATGTTAGGTGGGATTTCCACCATCGCATCTTCATCAGAGTTGCGGCCATGTCCAACCTCCAACAGCCATGCTGCAAAATCTGAACTATCAGCATCTTCTTGGAGGTGCATGTTTCTTGTTAGTCGAAGGATTTGGACATTTTTCCATATACATATAGGATCTGCAGATGGTTGCTGCAACAATGTCCTCATGGCTACCCTGCCTGACAATGGGAAGTATCTGATTCCAGTCACTGCCACACATGATGACCAAGCCTCCAAATGGTGTATGGTCATTCCAGATGTCTTGCAGGGTTCATTCTACTGACTCTAGTGCCCTGTAATCTTACATGGTAATTTCATCCCAGATGAGGAGCCATGTGTGATGAAGTAGACCTGCAAGTAAGCTGTCTTTTGGGGTGTTGCAAAAGGATTCCTCAGTGAGGTTGTCAATTGGGATCTTGAACATTGAGTGTTCTGAAGGATGTTCATGGAGGTGATACTTTATGAACCTAAGAGTGTGAACTACCCAAAGGATAAGTGAAAATCATGCACCTTGCAAAGCTGTGCAGCTCAAGGTGTAAATGTGGCAACATATCATTGTGGTAAATGTCCCAGATGTCCTTTTGGATTAGCTGGTCGATTTCACACAAACATGCACCTTGCAAAGTTGTGCAGTTTGGGGTGTGAATGTGGAAACATATTGCAATGGTAAATGTCCCAGATGGCCTTTTGGATTAGCTGCTCAATTTCATGCAAACATGCACCTTGCAAAGTCATGCAGTTCAGGGTGTGAATGTGGAAACATATTGTGATGGTAAATGTCCCAGATGTCCTTTTGGATTAGCTGCTTGATTTCACACAAACATGCACCTTGCAAAGTTGTGCAGTTCAGGGTGGGAATACATGAATACATACTGTGCATGATGGTAAAACTCATGATCATAGACTGGTCTGAACAGTGTACTCTGACAAAGCACTAAGTTGACAGTGGTGGGCAGACAGAATGAATGGTGATAGGAGTGAGAGGAATCACAATAAGCAAAACAGATCAAGAAGAGTGCAGTATGTGACCTACTCATTGACTATCAGTGATCTCAAGCCCTTGCCCATGGGGAGCAGCTCTCACTTGCACTATCACAATTGCTAAACTTATAGATTGGAGGGTTGTCCCCTGAGGCAGTGTCTCCTGCTGCTGGACATTCTTCACCCATATTCAGACATCAGCAAACTAACTATCAGCTGGCCAGAACTGGCCAGGCTCCCCAGGATTCCAGAAAGGTCCCCCCCTGGCCAGGACTGGCCAGACAGAGCTCCAGAGTTCCCAGAATCCCAACCCACCCCCTCTGTCTAGGCTGGGCAGGCTGGCCAGCACTGGCCAGGTGTCCCAGAGTCCCAGACTATCCCAGAAATCTACTAAGTAGCACTACACTTTTCCTAATCATCAGAAAAACAGACCATTAGCAGGTAGTCAGCTAATCATTGAATTACATTATTATAAATTCCTTTAATTACAATGGTACAGGGACTACATATCTATGCTAAGTAGGCACAGCCTCACAGGGAACCTACCCCCCTCCCTCTGGTGGATCATCAGCCTGAGGGAGGGACAACAACAACAAGAGGAGATGAGGGACCCTACCCCCTCCCTCTGCCACCCCCCCCTCTGGTGGATCATCAGAGGGAGGGACAATGACAACAACAATGACAAGAGGAGATGAGGGAACCCACCCCCCTCCCTCTGCCACCCCCCCCTCTGGTGGATCATCAGAGGGAGGAAAGATGACAATGACAAGAGGAGATGGTGGTGGTAATGGAAAGAGTTGTGGTGCCACAGTGACTGGGTTTATATACTTCTGTTTGCTTACCTCAGCAAGTTTCGAAGCCAGCTGTGGCACACCCCCACAAATTTCAATCGGAGTTTGAATTTGCCACAGCACATTGGTGCAGACTCAGATGTTGAAAAATCTACTATATGGAGTAATTGTACAGCCACTATGTCATGGCGAAAGTTGTAGCCTATGATCATAGGACCATGGGGATATGCTTACCTTAGCAATATCTCCTTTTTTGGGCAAGATATTTGCAAAGTTCTGCCAGAGACCCAGCACATCAAAAGCTAAAAGTGGCTGTACAGTTATGATGTCATAATGGAAGTTGTAGTATGTGATGTCATGATCATGTCAGTATGATTATATTGTCAATATGCCCATTTTTGGATGAGAAATGGCACATCATAGCTGTTCAGCCACTTTCTGTTTTGATGTAATGCATCTGAAGGTGAACTTTGCCAATATCTCACCCAAAAAAGGAGATATTGCTAAGGTAAGCATATTTCCACAGTCCCATGATCAAATGCCACAACTTTTGTTATGACACTGTGGCTGTACAACTGCTATATATGGCACATTTGTATGTAACATTTATTACAGTCTGGAAAAGTCTGGAACTCTGGAGTAGTCTGGACCATAAGTCTGGGAACATCTGGCAACTCTGGAGCAATCTGGACAAATTATCTGGGAATGTCTGGGACTGCTGGAAACTCTGGAACTCTGGGGTAATCTGGACCAACTATCTGGGAATGTCTGGGACTGCTGGAAAGCTGGGGTAGGAATGGCTGGTTTGCTGATGGAGTGACATCATATCAAGTTATCAAGGTGGTATGTATATCTACTATGAACCAATAAATCATAGGTGGGGGTGCTTGTTAGATCATGCATGTGTGTGAGTAGTTGCATCAGCAGTGGTGCTGATGCTGTCATCTTCAGTGTATATGTTGATTGTATGCTTGCCAGAGCCAAAGGTTGATGAACTTGATCCCCCAGCTTGTGCCATTGGCCTTGCCTTGACATACACACTCCCATTATCTCCTAATGTCACTGCAGTGGTTGTACCTGCCAGATATTGTATGGCATCAAATGCACCATACTCTGGACTGGAATGCAGATACTCCACCCACTGCATCATGTTTACCCACCAGTGTGGAATCCAACAATGCAATAACATCTTTTCCCCATTTTCCAGCATGAAACACACCATTGTTTCTGGGAGAAGCAAGCCCAAAGTGACAGAGTGTCAACAGGGTGATTCCTTTCACAGCTGAACAATCAATTTTACATTAGCATCAGATGCCAGCAAGTGTCCAGTTACTCACTGTTCATCTCCAGCCATTTCCTCAGACATTGCCCATCATTAATCCTCTGGCCTACTGGGGATGATGTCTCATAGAATCCCAGGATGTAAGCTGTAAACATGAAAATCAGGGGGAGGGGTCTGTGGAACCCTTTCTATTCTTTTCAATCCAAGGCAACCATTGAATGTATTGCATCTGTGACTCCTCTGAATGACCAGTAAAGTTTGAGTGATCACTGGCAGAGTGGATTGTGGGAACAAGCCCAGAAAGTGCAGTGCTAGCAAACAGTGCCAGGAAATGGATAGGCTTCCCCCTGTCAAAGTTTCTAAGAACCCATTGATACATGTCAGAAATGTAATCAGGGCAGCTGCTGGGAATGTTGACATTGGCCATGGTACATTCTGAGGGAAGAATCACCTTGTGAAGGACCATATGGAATTTGACCAACTTGACCTGTAGTGCTGACCACCCACCACTGGGATCCCCAACTATGAGGTGTTGGGAGGACCTCTGGACCAAAGCCCTTGAAGTCTCTTCATGTGTCTGATAACCAATGGTTTCTGCAAGAGGTGGATGTTATGCCAAGACCGAAGTCAAGGACATAGGTTGAACCCAAGTAGTCATTCAGTGACAAATGGTCACTACCACTAAGACTAGTGGATTTGTCAAAGGTGTAATCAAGCCTTGGTTCATAGTTCTGAAGAGGTCCCTTAGACAAGGGGCTCAAGGATAAAGTTCTGAAGAGAAGCTAGTAGATTGGGTAGCTCTAGTCTGGGGAAACCAGGACTAGAGCACAAGGTATTTATACTATACAAAAGAGGCCTCAAGGCAACCTCATGTACTGAGACAGAAATGCTACTGGCTAAAAGAACACATGTGTTGAACATGTGTTTATGAAAGGGAATAATGCCATTGGTCTAGCCAAGGCAGCAGTCCAGAAGGTGGTGGAACACCACAGAACATTACAGAAGCACCAAGAAACAGCAGAAAGGAAACAGTATCTCACGCTCAGTCATGAATTGTAACAGAGGAGCTTCTGCAGCACCAATGCTCAACCACACCTTGTGAGAGATGTTTGTAGTAGGTGCACCAGACCCACCAGCCCAAGCAGGAACCCATGGGATGTGGTTAATCTTCATTTTCCTGCAAGCTAAAAGGAAGGCCTGGGAAATGAATGAATCCATTGATTCAGCAGGGACCCTTGCACTGATAACAGCATGCTCAATTTCAGAGAGAGTCATCTTCAACACAGGAAGTACCTTCCCATCCTGGATGAATGGTGGTTGGTGATGGGAGTTCCCCTGCTTGCATGCAGTGATTATCTTGTTCACAAAGAAAGAGAGGGTCTGCATCCTAACTCCAGGATCCTGTAGGTGAGGGGCTTCATCCTGATGGTCAGAGACAGCATGGATCAGATCCATGAGAGTAGACTCTGTATAGGAGAGGGGGTTTGTGGATTCACACCACCTCTGAAGTGCTAGGTTCCTGTTACAAACCAACTTTACATTGATTTGGTCTTCTTCATCTCTGAATTCATGGAGTTCAGCAGAAACTGCTTCAAACACCAGATGCTTAACATCTGCAATGTATACCCTCAACCCAACCTCTGCAGCGAAACATGCAAGCTGTTTACAAGGATCCCCAACTTCAACATATACTTGTGTTGGCAGATTCTTCATAGCATGGAGGATTGTGAAATGGGCAATGTATGACTGGGAGTAATGTCAGAATGGCTTTAGTTTCAAGCAAGACTGTATGATGCAAGATTGTGCAGAATGAGTCTCTTCTGAGTGATGGTGTGTGCATCAGGTGTCTGAATGGAAGACTTTGCACAAAATTTCAAGGTGCAAGATTGCACACATTCAAAGACCAAAGAATCATTATAAGCTTACCTCATATTGTTTATTGCCATATGTTAATTCTTGAACATGATGGGATGATTTCATAGGTCATTGAGTGAATTCATCGATAGACCAATGCTTTGAGTACACCTGGATGTTGTTCTTCACCAGTTCATCATGATTGATAAATTGACCCCAAATGCAAGGGAACCCATCAAACATCAGACCAAGAGATGTCCAGGTATGGTCCATGAGTGAACGAGTGAGTACACAAGCAGCACCAGTATGCACATAGTTCAGTATGTGCTCAAACACTGAAATCATTTCAATGACATGGGGATCAATGGAGATATCAGGTTTTTGCAACTTGGGGAGAAGATTGTTCCATGACAGTTCAAGGAAACATGTTATTGGATATGTTGTCCATTCAAATATTCCAGGGACAACCTATGATGTAGGTCAGTCAGATGTGGGAGGAACCTTGGATCCAAAGGAAATGACAGTTGGTAGTCAAAAATGCAAACTTTACTACACTTTTGGTAATCAAAAGTGTACACAACACTTTGCTAATCAAATACTACTAAACACTACACTTATTTGGTAGTCAAAAATGCGAAATTTGCTACACTTTTTGGTAATCAAAAGTGTACACAACACTCTGCTAATCAAATACTAATCAAGACTGCACTTAGTTGGTCCAAAAGTGTAGTAAAGTTCACATCTTTGACTACCAACTAAGTGTAGTGTTGATTAGTATTTGATTAGCAAAGTGTTGTGTACATATTTCATTACCAAATGTGTAGTAAAGTTTGCTTGTTTAACTATTTAACTATCAACTAAGTGTAGTGTTTATTAGTCAGCGTTGTGTACACTTTTGATTGCCCAAAATGTAGCAAATTTTGCTTTTTTGACTATTGAATAAGTGTAGTGTTTATTAGTATTTGATTAGCAAAGTGTTGTGTACACTTTTGATTACCAAAGGTGTAGTAAATTTTCCATTTTTGACTACCAACTATGTTGATTAGGGTTTCATTAGTGCTGCCTAGCTTAAGTACAGTCTCAAAATTTTGCTAAGTCAAAAATATACCCCAAGTGTGATATAGTGGACAGCAGACCTCACTCCTGTGGTGTAATTTGTCAAACTTGACCAAACAACAGCCCTTTCCTACTATATGGGAGGGTAGCACTGTGACTAGTGCATGCCTCAACCCTTGCTGTGTAGTAGTTTGATTAGGAAAAATGTAATAGTGTGAGTCTAATAGTCTATCTAGTAGTGTTGATTAGGAAAAGTGTAGTAGGGTGAGTCTAGTAGTCTATCTAGTAGTGTTGATTAGGAAAAGTGTAGTAGTGCGAGTCTAGTAGGCTATGTAGTAGTGCTCATTAGGATACTTGTGTAGTATTAGTATGTTTGAATATAAGAAAGTTTCCCTGTTATTTGGTTTTTGTGTGATTGAGTCTATTAGCACAAAATGTGCTAGTTGGGTTAGAGATGTGTACTAGGAAAAATGTGTAGTTGGATTAGCAAGGTGTACTAGCATTGTTCATTAGGAAAAAGTGTAGTAGTACATAAGATACACTAGGGGTGGCTGGGTACATCTGGTGTGTTCTGTGGTGGGCTGTCCAGAAAATCACAGTCTGGACAGAACTGTCCAGAATGGACCACCCTGGGGGCTCTGGGGCTCTAACCTAGCAACACACAATTATCCTACCTTTGACCCTGACCAACACCTTCCTAATTAGGAAAATTTTCAACAATACCAAACAAGGAAAAATGAGTTCAAACACTTCTGTAAGCATCTAGGCCAGCTCTGCACTAATTTCTTAATTTAATTTAATTACTTTTCACCTAGACTTGTGCAGCTAAGGTAAGTTTAAGCCACATTTGGGTTTATTTCAACATTACAATTTCATGTACCCTGCTTGTTTTTTTAATTATTATTTCTATTAAATAGCATACATGTATTCTAAATTTGCTACTTTGCTGTTGACAAGGTTTCCAAAGAGGCAGCTGCCACCCAAGAACATGACAAAATAGTGGAACTACTCAACCAAATCTGTCTTGGTTGGGGTTTGATCTGTGTTGCCACTGCAGACAATCTAGGTCATGGGCCAAAATTGGTCCATCAGGCATTTAACCCTTGACCTCTTTATCATTCCCTAGTCCACAAAATGCAAAATAACATCACAGCAGAGGGGTTGGCTAACCACACAATGATTCAAGTAATTCAGATTGGTGTCAAGCCATCAATGATTGCTGAAGGGCTCCTAAACCAGCCAAAAACATGGCATACACCAACCATGTGGAATGGTCTAGCCATGCCAAGGGTCCCAGTGCCAAGATGTACCTCATCAATGGGAATCATTGAGTTGCCCTCATGCAATGGATATATGAAAAGGATATTTCCCACTACCACCAAGCTCAGATGGCCTGGCAAGATGCAAAGAATGAACATGAGACGGTGGACACTGAAAAATTAGTATACATGTATACTAATAATCCATTATTTCCCAAACATACCAAGGTCAAAAAATTCGACCAGCCACACAGCATGTTCACTAAGCCTTGTCGAGAACTTCTTGATGTGCTTCTCAGTGTCTGCCTTCTCATGTTCATTCTTTGCATCTTGCCAGGCCATCTGAGCTTGGTGGTAGTGGGAAATATCCTTTTTGTATATCCATTGCATGAGGGCAACTTGATGATTCCCATTGATGAGGTACATCTTGGCACTGGGACCCTTGGCATGGCTAGACCATTCCACAGTTGGTGTATGCCATGTTTTTGGCTGGTTTAGGAGCCCTCCAGCAATCATTGATGGCTTGACACCAATCTGAATTGCTTGAATCATTGTGTGGTTAGCCAACCCCTCTGCTGTGATGTTATTTTGCATTTTGTGGACTAGGGAATGATAAAGAGGTCAAGGGTTAAATGCCTGATGGACCAATTTTGGCCCATGACCTAGATTGTCTGCATTGGCAACACAGATCAAACCCCAACCAAGACAGATTTGGTTGAGTAGTTCCACTATTTTGTCATGTTCTTGGGTGGCAGCTGCCTCTTTGGAAACCTTGTCAACAGCAAAGTAGCAAATTTGAATACATGTATGCTATTTAATAGAAATAATACTAAAAAAACAAGCAGAGTACATGAAATTGTAATGTTGAAATAAACCCAAATCACTGGGGGCATTTTCTAATGGTTCAATCTAAACATGGTAAAAACCATTGAATTAAGCAGATACTATTTTCATGACATGCTCTTGAATAAAACATTGATCCTCAATGGATAATATGATCTGATCTGATGTTCTGCACCAGAAAATATGATAGTGTCATGTGTAATACTTTTCATAGGAACATGGAAAGTGTTTATTCTTATAGTTAGAGGGTAAATCATCATGCAAATATTTTCATTGTTTTTATCAAGTGTTCTAACCATGATTTCAAGAAAAACATTAAAAAATTTCTGCCTTCAGCACATATGGTGTTATCCAAGTCAAAATATGGTGCAGAACATAGTATATATTCCACTCTCAAAACATCAGTCAAATCAAACATCAATTCTGCCATTGGCAGAATGGTTGATTGGTCCAATTGGAGAATGGTCTATTGTCAAGATGGCCAATGGACAAATGGTCTAATCCTTACATTGAAATAAATGGATGAATGTACCCAGCCTCCAAGATGTGCTTGTGTCAGAGTTGTACTTGTGTCAGAGTTGTGCTTGTGTTGGAGTTGTGCTTGTGTCAGAGTTGTGCTTGTATTGGAGTTGTGCTTGTATCGGAGTTGTGCTTGTGTTGGAGTTGTACTCATGTCAGAGTTGTGCTCATGTTGGGTTGTGCTTGTGTTGGATTTGTACTTGTGTTGGAGTTGTGCTTGTGTTGGGTTGTGCTTGTGTTGGAGTTGTGCTTGTGTCAGAGTCTGATGTGCATGTTGGAGTTTGTCCGTGCATTGGAGTTTAACACTTTGCACCTATGTCAGAGCAGTCCCTATGTCGGAGTTGCAATTAATTATACCTCCCGATCGGCAGAATAAAGTGGGTAACATATTGCACAGGTATCACTTCCAGGTCTATCTGTAGGATATACTATAGATCGTCTTATATAAAGAAACTGCCCCATTCACCAACTAAATAGAGAGGTAATTACTGCAGTCCACAATGCTCATCAGATAATATACCATGGAGGAGGGTAACCTGCTATGCACAACATTCCTGGACATACTCTACACCAGTGTAGATCCACGAGGTGGCACCTGAAGAACAGAAACTAATGTATGACTTGACTGCCATACCAATCATGTCTGTATAGGAAACAGCACTGAGTGTGTGAGTGCCAGCATTGTTGCTGGATCGAAGGCAGTTAGACACCCTCTATGTGACTGATGGTAGGAAAACAGTCAGAAAGACATAAAGCATCTGCTAACCCTTGAAAACACTCTCGGCACTAGGATACCCAGTCAACTGTTTCATCAGTTGGCAGTATATCATGCCCTGCAGTTCCCCAACCATTGTTGCGATCTTCAAAACGAGCCAGAGTGCAAGCCTGGCTGTGTAGGTTGTGACAGCTCTGCTTCCCCAATTGTGAGCTGATGTCCATGAATGTCCTTGTTAGAATCGTGATGGCGACAGTGACACCAGCAGTAATCGAAGTCATCATCCTAGTAGGGCAAACATCATCTTCTACACCACAGGCAGTAATAATCGCCACCACGATAATAATACCAATAATGGAAGGGTCGTAATAGTCATTGGAGTCGCAGCCTATGTCCATGCCAGCAAATCCCACAAGAGGGATCACTGGCAGAACCACCATAGGAGGTCCCATAAGGTGAGACTCATGTGCTAGTATAGGTTCTTGAGGAGATGCGTGGTTGGGTGTATCTGGTCAGGAGGTGGGGTCATGGGAGAGAGAGAGAATATCTATATGTATATGCCACAGCAAGTAGACTACTACTAAGATGCAGTGCCTTGTGGCACGTATAGTAAATGGTATCTTATGTACTACCTTGTGGTAAGTTGAGTGAAAACGAATAGTTTACAGTAGGCTTGTATCATGTTCAGGGTAGCGGCAACTGTGGTGAAGATATAACTAATTAGAAAGGGTGTCGATGGTGTCACTCTGATGGCAGGAATGGCTGTAGGTTCAGCGTGATGGGGTTGGCACTATTGTGTTTCTTAAAAGCCTCCATCTGGTTGAGAAATTGGATAAGTACTTCAATGCCTCCTTCTGTTCCTAGTAGGTCTGTTACAATGAGGTCTTCTGAGGCAGAGCGTAGTATGTCTCATTTGTTTTCATACATGGGACATGATGTAATCATGTGTTCTCAGGTTTGGATGGGTTTGCTGCATGGGCAAGAAGGGTCCTCTAGTGGTACAAAGGAGGAATAGTACTCTCCCATGAATGCATGTCCTGTGTGACACTGGATCAAGCATCTATACGTTTTGTGTCGAGTCTCACAGAAGTGTCTATGGGGTTTAAGAGTGGGTGGCAGACAGGTCAGGTGGGTGAAGAAAGAGCTGTTTTTTTTTAGTGTTGCGCCAGTGTGTTATCCACTCATTCAGAAGGTTTGCCCATGATTGGTGTCTTTCGAATGCATAATAGGGGTGGCATTGTCTGGTGGAAAAGACAGGGCCACTTCTTTGGCCAGGACATCTGCTCTCTCATTCCCAGGTATGTTGCTATGTCCTGGGATCCAGGATATACTTAGGTGATGGGATGTGTTAGCGCTGAGGAATGTGCAAATACTGTTTCGTATTTGCAGAGCAATATGTTGTGATGAATAGGGGGAGGGATTTCGTAGTATTGCTGACTGGTTATCAAGGAACACATGAATGTAGTGAATATCATGAGATTCATGCATATGTGAGCGCTTCGTTTATTGCACTTGCTAGTCCCAGTAGTTCTGCATCAAAGATTTTGCTCTTGTCACCAAGATTGACTTTGCCCTGTATCACTTCATGGGCAAGATGAAAGCCAACCCATCCTGCACCGACTTTACGAGTGCCATTTTTGCTTCTCAGAGGGCCATCCAAGTAAACAAGTAAGTGTTTTCTGTCAGTGTTAAGGTTGCAGGAAGGCTGCGATGTGTTTCCGAGCTAGTTTCTTTTTCTCTTTGTCATCGTCAACTGCTGACAAATTGACCATGAATCTGGTACCGAATTTGTCATAGGTATCATCCCAAGGTAGGATGGTGAAGATGTCAATGTGCGGGACAGCTGGATCTGATAGTTGGGCTAGGCATTGAAGCCAGGTGGTTTTAGCTGGACTAGGTTGCCTGGATGAGTTACGGGATCTCTTGTGCAGAGGTAGAGGGGGCACAGTGGTTTGGTACTGCATACCCTCTCCAAGATTGTGGTAACTGCATGATTAACAGGGTTGTCATATGAAGGTAGGGTTGTGGCATTTTTGTTGACGAAGTCGACATACAGGTTGAGGTCCACCACACATGGGGCTCAGCATATACCATCATGCTGCATATACAAGCATTATAAATGGTGCAGAGGCAGGACTGATGTAGGCCTCTGACTGTGTTGGCTAGCATTGTTATGCCAGTTGCAATACTGCTGCACTTTGGATGAAACCATTTGTATGTGTTTGTGGGAAGATAGTTTGGAGTCGAACCATACACCAAGCCATTAACATGGAGTTGGAGTGGTTGATGTAGTGTGTTGTGTTGTGGTGCATTAGTTTGATCAGGGGATACATTTCTTTACAATGGCGAGTGAAGTGTGTGAGTTCTGATTTGGATAGGTCGACCATTAGACCGAGGCTCTCGAGTATTTGGATACTGTATGGAAGCAATCTTGTAGAATAGATACATTAAGTTTGAGGTTTACAGATGAGGCATAGAGGTTGCCATCATCGATGTACCCTAACAGGGAGACTGGGGCTGCTTTCGATGGCAGGGGGTTGACATGTGGGATGGAGTGGGATACAAGGCATTGTTGGAATTCTTCATAGAGGGAACTCGCATAGATGATGGAGAGGATGGGTGAGGTTGGGGAGCCTTGGGGGATACCATTGTTAATTGGTTGTGATGGCGACACTCGACATCCTAAGCATATTGCTGCTTCTCGGTCTGCAAGAAAGGATGCGACCTCACCTTTACTGCAGGTAGGGGAATGTTTTTCGAACATAGAATGTTGATGAGTTTGGCATGGTTGATGAAATCGAAGTAACCTTTGATGTCGAACAGTGAGACAGGATGTAACATAACCGTGGTTATGTGCTGCTTTGATGTCAGTTCACAAACACTAGAGCAGCATCTGTCATAGAGCTCCCTGGGCATCCTCCGAATTGCATTGGTGGCATGAGTCCATACATGTGGGTCCATGCCGTGAATCTGCGAGCCATGACTGATTCAAGGACCTTCCCTAGGCATTCCTCTAGTTGGATTAGTCTGTATGCCCTAGGGTTTGAGT
>JANFAE010000698.1:0-40178 GCA_024613145.1 Pisolithus marmoratus | reverse complement strand
TCCCGACTTTTATACGGTAGAGTCTGGTCAGCGGGACTTTTTGTCATCGTGGATCCCAAAAGAGGCAGTCGACGACTCTGTCCCACTCGATCGATGCCAATTCAACTCCAAGATTTTGAATTCGAGCGGGTCCTCGATGAAAGTACGACTGAATGGGCTTCGTTTTCTCATCTCTAACCGTTTCTTTTTGCATAGACCCGTACTTCCGTTGCTTGAACGTCCTGGGTACTTTACCCGCGTCATCGGTATCCTCGAGCGACGCATCGTTATCTGGATCTACCTCCGATGGTCGTCTCCCAGCCATCCTCCGGTTGGAGAGAACGCCATTCCCACTTACCCTACCTCAAGAATTTTCATCTGGAGTTCTCGAGAATACCAAATGCCTCGGAAGCACCGATATAGTCAGTCATAGTGCCAGGCTACGAACGGAGACCATGTTGATCGGTGCTCAAACAGTATACTTGGATAAACGGGTGGTTGAAGCGCAGAGACGACCTACCTGATCTTAAGATCAGCGTAATCTGTCCCGCTACTGACGTTCATATTCGGAAGGTCAGTACGATATTAATGCGCTTGTCGCGTTTGTGTCGTGGTCGATGCTTATCATCTAGTAGTATTCGAAACAGGACATCTTGATGGTGTACGAGACCAGAACTGTACGAAAAGGTAGTGAAGCCTTATATCCAGGCGTTTCCCCTTCGAGGACGCAATGGTGTGTGCACGCTCAAACATCCGCACACCCACCCTCCTCTAATGTAAACTCGCACAGGGTGCGAAATATCCTCGATGGAACTTCAGAAGCGCATAGCTTGCTTCACTCCACCGACGAGTTCCTCATTCTACCTGATATGAAATGGGATCCTACCACGTCTCCACTGACAGCTCTGTATTTACTCGCACTCGTCAGAGATCCATCCATACGATCTATGCGTGACCTACGCGGCGGTGAAGGCGGCCATCTGCCATTGTTAAATGCCATCAGGGACGCCGCTTCTATCGTCGAGCGAAAATACGGACTTGAGAGGGAGCGTGAGATTGTACGTCCATTATCAGCCTTCTTACTGTAAGTAGTTCCGTTTTGTGGTCCTTGCGATCGTGCGATTGGATGTCTCGGTCGTTTGCAGACCACTTCCACGTGCACATCGTCCATGCATCGCAAAGCGGAATAATGGGCATGACGGTTGGGCAGGCACACCTTTTGGATGATATCATCTCATTGGTACGTCGATGGTCTTTGTCCTATTGTTTTGTGAAGGGAAGGGGAAGGTCGTTCTATATCGTCCCCCCCGATATCCACATCTAGATCCCCTTTTCTGCGCCTGTAGTGGTTATACCTGAATGTTTGGAATACTGACGATTCCCTAGCTCACTGTGGCCCCAGACATACTGTCTTCCCTCACACTGACTACGGACTTGGTTCTCAGCACGGGCTTTACGGACAGATGGTCGCCGCTCAGAATAATGTCGCTTAGGAATAGACGTGATACAAGTACCCCTGCGCATATAATTTACGGAAAAGGGGGAGCATAGCATCGATGACTTGACTTTTTGAACGAATTGAATTCTTGGTGCGTTTCATGCAAGTCTCCACGGATTATCTCTACTAGGTATGGCTTCTGTGACGGTCTCTGAGAGGGTACATTCCCACCGTTACGTCGAAATATGCTCGTCTCAAGAAGAACGCAAGCACAGATTTGCATCAAGGACGGACTGACCCATTCGTCCTCGACTATTTTTCCATACCAGTAGGTCGCAACCCTCTGCCTTCATCCCTGTACTCTTATCTGAGCGGCCAGTGTTCCAGTCCTCAATTTCTGTGAGACCGTGAAAAGTAAGCTAGAACTGAGTCACATGAAGCTTGGATGCATATGATCCACCTCTTGCCGTTTCGCTACTTGGTCACATTTTATAAGGTGAGATCGGAAGGTAATTTCGATGACCGCGCCGTCTGCTGTGCATAAAAGATCACATTCCTTCTCCTCAACTTCCGTACATTATTGCTGGAATAATCACTCTGGCGCCAGTACGTATTTCAGTGTTACTCTTGTCGTAGAAACGTCCAGCCGTTGTTACCGCGCGCAGATAAGCCATTTCATCTGTTGACCTTCCAGGAGTATCAACAATTTAATGGATTCAGTGGTACGGTGGTGGTTATGCGCAGTAATCAGAATCTGTTAATCAGTCCATCCACCAACAGTGGGTGAGGAGTTTGGTGTGTATTGATTTTGCTGATTCGTCGAGTGAATCAAAGTTGAAACTATACTATGAATTTGATTTTGGTGTGGTTCTCCGTGAACCTTATACAAGGTACAGCCGCTGTGATAAGCTCGAACAGCGCTTTTCGATTGGTTTCACCATATACTGCCAGCGGAGTGTTAATATGTATGCATTCGTCTCAGCAGGAGTTGGAAGGAGGCGAGGCTATATACTTTCAACGTGCTGAACGATTCATGTTCTCGTCCCCGATCTCTGTGAGTTTGTTACGCAAGAGTTTATATCTCAACGAAAAGTGCACGGATTGATGTCATTCAGCTTCACAGAATCCTCAAATGGTGATTGGTTATCCATGTTTGGTGCTGTTACACGTTTTGAAAACTTGACCAGGAAAGCGACAACCGATACTACGAAGTGAAGGACAAGGAATTGTAGAGCAAGCGATCAGAGAAGCATACGTACTTAGCACAAGAAACCAATCACGGAAGTCACGGTTAAGTTCTAGTGATCTCGCTCGAAGCCTGGCGTTTACTGCTCGGAGGGTTCGCTACCTTCACTTGGTTGCTGGTCAATCACGGCGGCCCACGTATTTGATACGTGTATGCTATGCCTGTTCCACTCTGGTAGGATACGTACTCGCTACCAAATGGTTCCGCAGTGATGAGCTAGAGAAAGGGTAGAAGGTGGTTTTCGCCCCGGCACTGTCGAACTGCTCGAGAATGGGCGACGGAAGAGTGTAGTTCCAGGTGAAAGGCACATAGTTCGTATTGGCACAGCCGTCCAGCTGGGCTTCGGTAGAGGCGTGGTTGACCTGTTTAACGGATAGAACGTCACTGTTGGTGCCTATGTAGATAGGGTAAGGCTGGAAACCGGTGCCGCGAACTTCAGCGCGGCCTAGGAAGAAGGCCGTGTACTCTGTATTGGTGATTTAAATGACAGAAAATGCGCAACAAGCAATGATTTCCTACCGCTCGAATTCGGTGCGCGAGCGCTCTCGTAAATGAACGTATCGTCGAAGGCCGTTCCTGTCGACCAGAAGTGCGTATGGCGTAGTTAACAGCAAGTGATTGAATGGGTTGCTCGGCCAACATGTGTAACAACATGGACTGAGCGGTGAGCGTCACTTCCTGCCCAGATGGGAACAGTATGGAACCAACACGACTGAGATGATAATCAGTAAGGTGGTAAGAGTAAACAAGAGTTCCCTACGTGTTGCCACGCGTCACCGGCATACTGCAGAAGAGACCTTCGGTCAACTGGCCAATGATCCAACCCGTATATGGGGAAAACTTGTCCAGCATAATGCTATATGACAACAAGTAAGCCTCGCGAAGATATGGTACATGTAGATGGATCCACGCACGACTCAGTTCCGAACGAACCAGTTAACCCATTCAGGTTGAGCGTGGTGTTGAACCAAGTCTGACTGTCATCCCACGTGAGGGTATTTTGTCCGATCGAAATGGAATACGTGGAAGAATTGATATAGGTGAGTTTCTCTCCAGTGATGCGTGTGGAAGGTCGTTCCGTTCGCGAATGGCGGGAGCTCAAACGAGCCATCAGCTGGTACAGAATTATAGGAGGAAGGGTCCCCTGTAACCAACGCAAATTAAGGAAGATGTCTGACTGATAAATAGTTAGGTCCCATCGTTCCCAGCCACTCGGGGCGTCTGGACTTATGTTAGGGAGCGTATCGAAAGCAACGTCCGTGGGGAGCTGAGTGACTGTGCCAGAGCAATTATTGTAAGGTCCAGCATTGGTCATAGGACGACCTATGCTACCCCCGGGAATGAACTGAGCAGCGACCACAGGGGAAAATGCTAGTAGGAAGCGCAGGACGCGCATGTCTTGAACAGCAGCGGCGAGTCCGAAGACTGATAAGAGCTCACTACGTACCACAGCACCAGCAAGTCGGATTTTATGAGTTTTACATATCACTGTGGTTGGCCGCAGCGTGGCCGATCAGCAAAACAGTGCCAGAGAATGTGCTGCTAGTGGCGGCGAGGGAATCGATCATGGAACAGTAGTGACACAGGTCAATCACACAGTGGCGGCTTCAATGTTTTCACACGCTCTAAAGAGTACTCAAAAGCGAAAATGACATGTTTTATTATGGTTCAAATTACCACGCTCTCACAAGATTTTATTCCGAGAACATTTAGAATTTTTATTACCAGTCTATATCGGGAGAAACATTATATATCCATCCAAAGACAATTGAGAATTATATATTGTGTGAATGTCATAAGGTTATTGACAATAATATCTGCCCAATACTCTTTAGAGTGTGAGAAAATATTGAAGCAGCCAATGACGAGCGAGGGTTCAATATTTTCTCATGCTCTAAAGCATATTGGGCAGATATTATTGTCAAAACCTTATGACATTCATGCAATATATAATTTTCAATTGTCTTTGGATCAATATCTAATGTTTCTCCCAATATAGACTGGTAATAAAAATTATAAATCTTCTCAGAATAAAATCTTGCGAGAGCCCGTTTATTTGATCATCATAAAAACATTGTGTTTTCACTTTAAATACTCTTTAGAGTGTGTGAAAACATTGAAACCGCCACTGTGTCATTATTATGCGCGTCTTAGTAGTATTATTAGTCTACTTTGTGGTATAAATATAGAATCTCTCTCTCTCTCGTCATTATTATGTAATCACGCCACGGGCCGCCAAGGTGTGCAAGCCCTACTAGTACTAGCTAGTACTTAGCTAGCCTAGCTGGTGTGTGCGACAATGACGCACAGCCAAATTGATCGGCGCGCCCGCCTGTCCCATATCTAGTAGTAACATAAAAGGTACAAAATAGCAAAGTGAGAATTTCCTGATGTGATGGCCACTGCAGAACCTCATGTTTGCGCGCCAGCCCTGCACACTTTAACTTTGACCTTGATGGCCGGCACGACGAAGTACGTGTGGCGCATATTTCAGCAAGCTTACTGTTGTCCACAGGCCGAGCTTGGGTGCCTTCTACGATGCCCACGTCATTTGGTAGATGCGTCTTCGTGTCCACGGCGCTACGATCCTGGTACACCCCCTTAGCCTTTGCCATGGAGAATTGGATTTCCCATGGTGGGAAACACGGCAAGTATGCCACTCGACCATGGTGCAGTGGGAAGCATCATCTGAATTGTGCTGGCGATATATAGTTGGTCCATGGAACCAGTCTCCCACGACGCCAGTGACAGTTGGCATGGAGTGTGAGGCTAACAAGATCGTTGACGGGAAATCTATCTGTCTGAAGTTTTGTGTACACCCGGTGCTGCTGTATACGAAAAGTATCTGAATGGCGTCTTACACGATGCATGCGCGAGGTGTAAAGTTGAAAGGTTAGTAGTGAAATTGTGAAGGTGTGGAACTACACTGATCAAAGAAAGGAAGATGCCGGTAGTAAACCCATCTTTGAGCTGGCACATTTCACTTGTTGTAGACCCCATCATAGGAAGTACCATCTAAGCATTGATGCCGATCGATGACCTGATAGCCACTGGGAACTTTGGAAATACCTTTCTTGCGTTGTTGTCAGACTTATAACTCTCCCTGTTACAGTCCTACTCCAGTGGTTCCCTTCGTGTGTGACCATGCACGACATCTATCGTACTCCGCCTCGCGGCTATTCTTCACTCTCTCAATCCGGTCGTCTCGCTGTTTTTTTGGCTGGCATCTTCGCCTCTCATGCTGCTGTTCGTGAAACCAGGAGGAGATTTAAGACGACAAAGCTCAGAGGACCGCCTCCCTCAAGTTTCATATTTGGCGCGGGGAAGGATGTCCTTGACTCACCCGAACCAGGAGATGTTTACGAAGCATGGTCCCAAGAGTATGGCGTCGTGTATGAGGTCCCTCTCGCGCTTGGGAAGAAGAAAGTCATTCTATGCGATCCCAAGGCTGTTGCGCATTTTTTTGCAGGAGATACGCGGACTTATGGCCATACGGCATTGGATAAAGTCACTCTCGAGCGTAGTGTACGTGGCATCCAGATATTTTTGACCATTTGGTTGATGGCGAGTTACCTAGGTCGGAAAAGGAATACTCTGGGCCATGGGTGAAAACCACCGAAGGTATGTATAATTAGAGTTTCTGAACATAACTCTCATTACTTTCTCTTACTTACCCACTATGATTTAGGCAGCGGAGGTCCATGTCACCGGCATTTACTTATGCATCCATCGGGAAACTGACCCCTGTCTTTTACGATTGTGTTTATAAGGTCTGTGAATTCTTTATGGTCTTGCTGTTATTTATAGTCAAAATTTCATGCATCAGGTGAAGGCCGCGTGGGATGGGATAATTGGTGCGAACGGGGAGATGGTGCTGTCATAGATGTTTCCCAGTGGTACGTCAAGTATATCAATAGACAACGAGGATAGTGACGGACTAGACATGAGGATGAATCATCTTTCGTACGTTATGCGGCTTGCTCAATGAAATGTACGATCGCTTGATCATGGTTCTGGTCCAACGTCCGCTAGGCTCGATTCCGTCGGACTGGCAGGTTTCTCTCATGACTTTGGTGCTCTCGATGGCAAAAAGGCTTCAGTGACGCGCGTTTTCGAAGCGTTTCAGGACTCATCCAAACGTAATGATATGAGTTCTGGAGTGTTTCTCCTCTTGCAGGTCTTCCCTATCTTGGTGTATATTCCCTCACCTCGAATGAAATTGGTGAGAGAACTCCACTACGCGATGGTAGACGTTTGCAACGATATGCTGGATAAAACGAAGAAAGAGAAGGAGGCAGGTGCATTGGATGGGAGGGAAAAGTCGATAATTGAAGTGTTGGGTATGTGCTCAGTGTTATCTGCAGATCTAGATTGACCTTGGTGGTTCGCAGTTCAGGCTGAGAGAGCAGACACTGCGTTCTATGCCACTCGGGAGGAGGCTGTGGCCCAGGTAAGCATCTAACCGCGGACCTCAATGCTCGAAGTAAAGATGTTATCTACGCGAAGATGAAAGCATTACTCATTGCTGCCTACGAAAGTAGTGCAGGTGAGTGTAAGCGCTGATCCGCTAGAAACGCTACCTTATCGTCTCTTCGTGTAGTCAATTTGGTCTGGGCATTAGTAGAGCTTGCTCGGAACCCAGAGGTCCAAGCAACATTACGAGAGGAACTCCTAGATTGTCATGGCGATCCGACTTACGAACAGCTGAATAAAGGTCTTCCATACCTGGATGCCATTGCACACGAGACGTTGCGCCTTCATTCATCTATACCGGATTTCGAACGTATCGTGCGCAACACCTTAGTTGTTCACTGGTTTTTTTTCTTCTCACTTACCTACATAGGCAGAGGAAGACGACGTGATCCCTCTTTCAGAACCAGTGCACACCAAGACGGGTGAGGTCGTCGACAGTATCCGCGTTGCAGCTGGCACTCTTGTCGGTATATCAACCCCATCCATCAACCGTTCCACTGCGATTTGGGGAGTACACGCGAAGGAATTTAGGCCCAAAAGATGGATCGAGAAAGATGGCATCGCGAAAAAGGCGCAGGAAGTCCAAGGACATCGGCACTTGTTATCTTTTGGGGATGGACCACGGATGTGCATCGGTAAAGGAATCGCCTTGACGATGTTCAAGGTATACCTGCTATTCGGTGTCTGTGTAGCGATGAAACGGGTTCTAACCATCCAAATCCAGGTGGTTTTATCGGTGTTGGTGAAGAACTATGTGTTTGAAATGAGGGATGGCCCAAACACGGTGATAGAGATGGGAAGAGCATTGTCGGTGCGGCCGAAGGTGGCTGGTGAACAGGGTGCCAGGTTACCACTGCGCGTGAAGCGGTACGAAGGATGAGCTACTCGGCAGCACCCTCGTACCTTCCCCTTCCATTGAATCTACTCGTGTCATTGTCTAAGTATGTATTTCGTATCGTGCCCTTATTTGACTTCACATTTTTTGTTCTGGTCTATGGGAGGCCTGACTACTGATTGACATATGTAGCTCCTTGACTGCCCTGCGCTATCGCCTCAATGGCTCAGTTGGCTAGAGCGCAGGTCTCATATGTTGAGTACGACTGGAACGTAATTTCCAGGTAATCCTGAGGTCGCAAGTTCGAGCCTTGCTTGAGGCATTCATTTTATGCTATAACCTTCTAAATAGCTTTCCCCCCCCTACGTGTTACTGGCGGAATGCGTTCCAGAGCGTCAAGTCATGCAGGAATCTAGTGCTGTACAATATCTGGGTAACTAGGACCGCGTGAGCGCTTTCGCAGTTCATAATTCCGAAGTCGCGTGAAACAAAGTCATTAGACCGGATATCACCATCCCAGAACCATCGACGTCAAATTCGTTCTATTATCAAAGAACGTGAGTGGACTTCCGCTTGGATAGTATTTGTCTCGAGGCAATGAAACACTGCGCCAGCAAGCACGACGATCTTGGTGGGGTGCTATATTAAGAGGTCATGTAGCACATCAAAATTAATGCACGTACTGAGGCAAAGACGAGCAGACGCTACCAGGTTGAGTAAAAACACATTCAGCCTCTGAATTGCCTAAGCTTCAGTGGTACCTTGATGCCGTCTTCTCCTGCAATCTTGGGCCTCAATTTAATCCCCTTGGACATCTCAATTTTTGTATCCAGTCCGTCCCTCATATCAAGCACAAAGTTCTTGACCACCACCGCAAGTACCATCTGCAAAGTCCGATTGTCCCTTGGTGAGCACCACACCCTGAAAAATAAATCCATACCTTGGCCTCAGTAATGGCAAACAATTTTCCAATACAGGTCCTCGGACCATCACTGAACGTGAGTAGGTGCCGGTATCCCTTTACCTCCTGAGCTTTCTGCGTTAGGCCGTCGCTTCTAACCATCGTTCAGGTCGAAACACTTTAGCGTCCGGACCCCAGATCGCCTCAGAGCGGTTAATGCAAGGTATGGATATACCAATTACAGTCCCGCGTTCGACAGCTATGCTATCAACTACTTCACCGGACTTGGTTTGCACAGGTTCTGATAAAGGAATAATGTCGTCGTCATTTGCCTAGAAAGACAGGAATCAAGCCAAATACGGAATGGGAATGTGTCCACGTACTTGGCGTACCCGATCTTGTGCAGCTGGGTGAACACGAAGAGTCTCCTGCACTACGGCATCGAGATAAGGGAGACCAGTAGTGAGTTGATCATATGAAATTTCTCCTCCGAAAGACGAAAGTTCTTCGCGAAGTTTAGTCTGAATATCCGGGTGCTGCGCGAGTTCGAGCAATGCCCACGTCATGGTGACTAGAAGTGACGATTTAGTTATTACAGGACAAATTACACCACTGCTCCGGTACGTACTTGCTGTGGTCTCATATGACGCGATCAATAATACGCGTATCTGTTTGGGAGCAGGTTGAGAGGGTTGACACTGTCCAAAAAAATCACTATTGTCTCGCCTGCGCCAAGATTTCCTCTCGAGTGAGACGTTGGCCCGAATCTTCGTCTTCTGCCTTCACTGATCGACACATCAATCAGTGACATACGAGTACAGGGCCCCAGTAGCGTACGTAGCAAACCGATGGTGGAGCCTTGTTCATTTGACCCTCTATCCCTTTCCTTTGTGGTGGTATCGATTAATACGTCACACATCTCTGACATTCGCGCGCTGAGCTTGGCAACCATCTTACCCCGTGAGGTTGGCACATTCAAAACAATAGGGAAAAAGAGGGAAAGGAGGTGGACGAAGTTATCCCAGATGTTCGGGGTGGAAGGTGCTCCGAAAGCATCGAGCACCGAGATCATGGAATTTGGTTTCCCATCAAGAGAACCAAAGTCGTAGGAAAAACCTGCAATCCCAAAAGAATCAAGGCTGAATAGAATTAGAAGTCTTCTGAATGCTGCAGGAAACGAACGTACGACACGTAGCTCATCCTGTAGCAGATTTAAGACACCTGAACGGTTTCGAGTATGCTCTTTATAACGTACCATTTGTGAACATCAAGGACGACACTCTCGCTGCGCCGCTTGCGTCCATCTTTGCTTCCCAAGCTGCCTTCAGCTGCCGGAAAACTCTCTAAGAACTTGATTACGATAGACATAGTTGCGTCTACTTACCTTTTCGACGGGTTTTATAAATTGCAGGGCTTAACTTTCGAATGGCAGCTGAATTGAATGAGGGCGCTATAGATCTTCGCTGCCTAGATGTATCGTAACCCAGCATAGGCATACGATGAAGCTTTAACCCGGGAAATATCATACCTTCGGTGTGACTCGCCTTCAGCCCACAGTAGTCCCTTTCCTATCTACGGATTCTGGAATGAGGAACCGTGGAAGCATACAAATCCTCCGAACGTAACGCACAGTTCGTACAACGGACGCTTTGTGACCTGGGGTGCCCACGTACGACCGTGTATCTCTAGAGAAAAATATGCTACTGCTTTCGGGTCGCAGAGTATGATCCTCTTTTGTCCATAGATCATCGGAATTTCATACGCCACACCGTACTCCTTGGACCATGCCTCGAATATCGCCCCCGTATCAGGCGATTCGAACAGCTCTTTACTTACACCAAGCAACAAACTCGTACTCTTTGGTCCCCTCAGTTCCGTAACTCTGGATCTCTTCTGAGTCGCCCGGATTGCGGTACATAGTGCCCATGCAGTGACCAGCGAAATGGCCACGCCGATGACGGAGGCAGAGAGAGCGAGGGCTTGAGACGCGTTGTAGGTGAAAGTGAATGCAGACGCTATGTCCATATCGCACTGTAAAGGCTCAAGCGCTCAGGGCTGTGAATGAAGTACGCGGTGGGGAGGAAGGGGAAGATATGAGCTTTGTCATCCCTCTAGTGTTGAGAAACTCCTTCCTGTTTTAGATATTGTCATAAGCAGTTTTCCTGCCCACGACGAGCGAACAACTGGCATGGGTACTAAATCGAAAAAAGAGCTGCTCCAACTCCAACGGTAAGGTAATTGTCCTGCTGCTGGTTACCCAGCTCTCAAAGTGTTTGTTTTGTAGCATTCATCGAAGAAGAAGCAAAAGCTGCAACCGGCAAAAGGCAAAGCAAGAGCTTGCGATCGAGAGACGATTGCGATACCCACCGTTGACGCCGATACCGAGGATGGCGGTATTTCCGATGCTGATGCTGATCTTTTACAAGAATTCGGCGATTCCGCTGGTTTTCTGCGCTCTTTAGATCATACAGCTATCGCAAGGTGCGCAGTTCCGCGCAAGCTTCCTAACTCAACCTCGTTTATTCCTGTCTTAGGAGCAAAAAGTAACGGAGCGACTGCACCAGTTACACAAACCCATCCGTACGCACAGGGACGACGATCTACCGCCAATATTGTCTGATGACGACAACGCTGGGGATTCCTCAAATTCCGTGGTTGATGAGTCTGATTCGGTCGAGGAATCTGAGGACGAGGGCCGAATTTTCAAGATTTCGCTTCCGATTCGGACGTCGAGATGCCCTACGAACGCATACCAAGAAGACGTGATGCCGCCGTTGATGGATGCTCCGCGACATATACAAGGGTTACCCATCAAACTCTCAGACGGCCGAATACAAGCAACCGGGAAGATGACGAGGGCTCCTACACTATCAGAGAGCGAAAATGACGACGACGAAGACAGTGCCACTGAAGTCCCCCCGGACGAAGGCAAACGCGTTGAAGACGTAGCTACCGGGCACGTTTTGGCCGACCCGCCGTAGTTGATGTGGTAGGCAACAAATCGCGTGCGGCACGAATACACGGAGCGAAAGAGCAGATTGCTAGCATATGTCAGGAGATCATCGCTCACCCAGAAAACAGCGTAAGCTTGTTTTATAATTTCTGTCCGCGTTCCCGGCTCATGCCTTTCCTTTAGCTCGGACTTCTTCGTCGATTACACACTTTTTCCCTCGAGAAAATCACGTCACCAGCACACCCCGAACCCGTTACGAATGACGTCATGATTCGAAAATTGGCTATGCTGTCCCAGTTGGCAGTTTTTAAGGACATCATCCCTGGCTACCGCATACGTGCGCTGACAGAAAAAGAGAAGGCGGAGAAAGTCAGCCAGATCGTCGCTCATACGCGTGAATGGGAGCAAGGCCTCCTTGTCGTATATCAGACTTATCTCCGTGCTCTCGAGCATGCACTGAAGGGTAAGGTAAATTCCTCCCGATCCACTCTGCCTCTCATCCTCATCTCGATTAAGCCAAGAACGAGCTATCTGATATCGCACTCAAGTGCATGTGTACGCTGGCCACGGAGGTCACCCACTTTAACTTCCGAGTCAACCTCATGTCATGTATCGTAGCCCGTCTGAGCAAAAAAAGCTGGGATGAGGTAGGCCCCCGCCCCAAGTTACTCCGTGAGCCCTGATGCTGATGCATCAGCCTAGTCATCGGACCTTTGCTTAATACCCTGATTAGCATATTCCGGAATGACCTGACAGGCGTACCGTCACTGGAAATTGTGAAGTTGTTGAACAGGATGATCAAGGAACGGCTATTTAAGGTCCATCCGGAAGTTCTCGGTTGTCTCCTTCACTTACGACTTAAGAGCGAGTTGAACGTACGAGCTTCGGACACGAAGGCTGACAAGGCCGAGAAGCTGACGAGGCACTCTCAAGGACGAGCTGCGAGTCGTCGTGCGAAAGGCAAACCCACCGACCAGCCCCATATGAGCAAGAAGGCGAAGAAGGCGTTCAAGGAAAGGAACGAAATAGAGAAAGAAGTACGCGAAGCAGAGGCGGAGGTGGACAAGGAGGAACGGGCAAGGATAGTGCGTGGTTTGCCAAGGTCGAGGCCCATATCTACTCACATCCTTCGATAAAGCATACCGAAACTCTCAAGCTGTTGTTCGTGTTATACTTCCGAATCCTCAAGAATCCCCATCCGACACCGCTCCTTCCAGCTGCCCTGAGGGGTATTTCCAAGTTCGCCCATCTCGTTAACGTCGACTTCTTCAAAGACCTGATGCAGGTTCTCCGGGGGCTCATCATCCGTGAAGCTGCGGACGAAGACGACTCTGAGTCTCTGGACTGGGACACTTCAGATAACGTGGCAGATATCCTGAATCGATTGCTTTGTATTGTAACCGCTTTCGAGCTCCTTTCTGGTCAAGGTTCGTGTCATCTTATCGATCTTCCACGCCTGCAACTTTGATTTTGGCTCACAGGCGAAGCCTTGAATATCGACCTCAGCGATATCGTCAACCATCTATATGCCATTATACTCCCTATCAGCTTGTTGCCGCAGATCGATGACCCTCCGCCAACTAAATTCGTCTCGAATTTCCGAATATCGAAGGCGGACACTATCGCTGACATGCTCTTCAGAGCCCTAAACATCGTTTTCTCCCCGCATACATCCGGAGGCACGGTGATACCCTGGCGCTCTGCCGCTTTTGCCAAACGCCTGCTAATCGCCTCGATCAACTGGCCACCGAACGTAACGTTACGCGCTCTCGAATTTATCGAGGCACTCGTTGCTAAAGATCCAAAACTGGAAGCACTCTTGTCGACTGAGGATCGGAGTGCGGACGGCGTCTATCTTCCGCAAGTCGACGATCCGCAACTTAGTCGTCCGTTCGGGACGTCGTTTTTTGAACTTTTGCTGCTTCAGCAACACCATTATGACTCGAGAGTGCGGGAGGCTGCCCAGAGGCTTTCTAGGTGCACTAATAGTTGATGTGTCAATGTATTGACCCCTAGAGAATGGAATTTGGTGCTGTGCGGCGTGTGCCCTCTGCCGATTGACTAGGTAGGTACAGACTTTCTGATTTCTTGAATTACGAAGTGCCACCATCATATATTTATTGGTGAGTACTTAAATGCTGTTGTCGTCTCCAACCGGCTGGTAACTTTACTTGTCCGTTGTGGTAACATACACGCCCCGTGTCTCAAGAGTTCTCACTCGCTGTCTACGCTTCCCTCACCAACTTTCTTCTACTCCCCGTTCAGTCAGCGGAAGCATATCAGAAGACGTGGTTGGACGCACCTCATTATCAGCGCACTTTAGCTGCCTTTTCCCCATTGTCTTGAGCAGGCACGCTAATTTCCCCACCTCGCAGCCCCGTCCGAATGCAGAGTGGAAACTGAACCATTTGGGCTGCCTGAACCACATTTCGTAAGGTACGCACATCCTAGTAGAACCCTTGTGAGCGTAAGGCAGCGTGCAAATTGCAATCAGTGAGTACCAGCGTCGGATGCGAGTACGTATCCTTTCCTCTTGATAGCCTTTTCGACGTCACGCAAACGACTGTAACTCGATGGGAGCTTTGTAGAAGAGTGGGAGGCGGTCAATCCGGTAAGCTGGGTATACGTACCTCTTGGACTATGTCTTTCCACATGTTGTCGTGCGTCACTACCGTGTCACAGTGAAGCGCCTGGCGAAGATGTGAGTGCGTGCCATATGAGCTAAGAGACCACCTAGTACCTGGTCTAGCAATATCCTATTGATTCCATCCAAGGGATGGTATAGTTCGTGAAAGCGTCCCTTCGATATAGGAAGGCTGCAGTGGAGTGATGGCGGGACAATAGAGAGGACTCCTTTTCCTTTGGAAGATAGGAGAGAACGGAACGTCTTCTGTTGTATCGCGATCTTGAACCCCCGCAAGTTAACAGTGTGATTCTTCCGCCCGTCGAAACGGATTGGGCAATGGCTGACACTCATCTTGCGCCACGGATCGGTCACGACAACGTCACCGTTTTCCTTGTACTGCACGTCGACGTCCCAGATTGCACTAGGATTGTGGAAGGCTGCAAGCGTCCAAGTGGACGCTTTGTGATACCCGGTGATTAGGTAGAGTGAGTCGTGACTCATGGTTGTCCGCCCTGCTTTTTTCAGTGCAAATTCGTACCACGTCTTACCCATCCGCATGGCTTCCATTTGGAAAACAGAGGTATCACGGAGGTCATATTTGTCTGCTCCGCTCGGAAGTGCAATGAATGCAGCCTTTGCGGCTACCTTTGACTTGCGGCCCTTGACTGCCACGACACTGCAGTTTTATATGAAAACCCAGAAGACAAGCGCTCTGGCGACTACACTCACTTAGGATTCGCGCCAGTCACATTGATATTTATGTTTTTCTTCGGAGAACACTGTGTGGTGACTATACAGCCACGGTAATCGGGGTCTTTGAGGATCTCGATGTCCTTCTCAGACAGCGTTATTTGCTTGAATCCCTCTGGAACACCGTAATGCAAGTGAAGTGGATGGTCTTCGGGGAGACAAATGTTGAATAATATATCGAAGTTTCCATGCGGCGTGACGACGCCTACGTCGCCAATTCGAATGCTTTCGTGGAGGTATGTTGGGGGTAATCTGATGCTGGGTTCCGGGAACCAAAGGGGATACCCTCGCTCTGGTTCTGCGTGTACCAAGAGTCGTGCGTAGGTATCCTGGAGTGAGTCAGCAGAGCTCATCACGGATGTTGGCGAGACCTACAAATATTGATTCGATCGGTATGAGCGTTTTTAAAGGGAATGGGATAGGGGCGGTTGGCGTGATAACAGCGGAAACGATCTCCCCACTTTTCTGCTATTCGTCTGTCCGCACCCCAGCGACGTGTATATGCCCTTCCATCCGTCGTTCCGTTCCCCATGTCAGTTCATTAAGAAAAGAACAAGGTAAATTGCGCCTTGTACTTAGGGTTTACATATGTAAAGATCGCCAGCGCATCTTCATGGGACCGGACCCTCGGACGAGTAACGTCGACCACAGACTGAATTGCCTTCTTTAGAAGTGACACGGAATATAAAAGGGCGACGCGTCTCCTCCGTGAAGAGCAACGCCCCTTTCTTTCCTTTTCATACGACGGTGGACTTTGCCAGGATGTACATGAGGACCGTGCACATCGTGGCAAAGTCAGCTGTGCGTACACACGCGACACTACTCACTACTCAGGCCTTCAGGTCTTCAGGTCTGAGCTAGTCTGAACTGCGTCTCTATTTTTACACGGCTTGACACACGCCAAAGTAATCCTACAGGAACCCCACGTCCTCGGCCCAGCTAAAATTTGGTCCTACTCGATGCGCTCCACCCGTGCACGCGAGACCGCCCACGCCCTACTCAGGAGTAGTGCGTGGCCGCGTGGGCCTCTGTTCAAGTTGTAGCAACCGTTATATAGTACTGCTTCTATCCATGTCGTGTTGGATACGTTCATGACACGCCCGATGGACGTGTCCAACACGACGTGCTATTGTGCGCGCATATAGACAGAAAATGTATTTTCTGCACACTGGTTAGCGTCTAGTTCTGCGATTCACACAGTGATACTTACCTGGTAAGTGTACATCCAAGTTACATACCGCAATTTGGTGGCAATTGGTGCGGTGAGCGCGGGCGAGGCCGTCTAACCTTCTGCCAAGAACGCTGGCTGACGAACAGAATCCTCGCCATCGTCGGCCTCGTCTATTATTACTATTGACTCACGTCGTCAAAGAACCAGACGGTTAAACCTGCAATACGAGTCTCGTTTTATCCAATTTCTCTGGCGGAGAAGGATGTATGCGCGTCATTTCGATAGAAGGAGTACTCCGAGAACAGTGGCTGACCACAACCGCCGAGCCGTGTCAGCCCCCCGCTGCGGAGACCCTGGTCTATAAATTCAAGAGCGGAGCCGCCCCCAATCTTTCCCTTTGACCTCGATATACTATCTTGCGATGAACGTCTGCGTCTATCCGCACTTTCCTATCACACACGCGGCCCTCATGTACATCCTGGTAAACGGTGACAGGCGTGGATTCTCGCGCGGATGACCGCATCAATACGGCGTTAGGCATCGAGCACGGATTATGCTCACAAGCTTCGCCCTGATTTCCGCAGTGCGTGAAAGAAATACGACCAGGTTCTTGCGATGGGAATCTAGGTGTCAAGTTTGATGACGCCGCCTTGGATATTGTCTTGGCTCCCCACGGTTGTAGGATTGCGATCGCTCTCTTCCATTTTCTCTCCATGGCGTAACGTATAGCAACTTGTGTCTACCGCAAGTACGTCCTGATTCCCTTGCTGTATCGATAAGCTCTGATAGTACCCACCCCTCCACTATCAGCAGGGCGATGGCAAGTCCCGCTATTTAGTAATCGAGTACTCCCTGACACGCATCGACAGGTCGTCAAATGCGGGTACCAAGTTAGCGTAGGAGCTGTGGGTGTATCCAGAGCGGCATGAGAACCTGAACAGTCAAACGACGAGTGAAGGAGCCCGATGACGATCAGTGGTAAGTTGATTCCCATTTTTGTTCGTCACGAACAACTTACCATTGTACAAGTACACTCTGGTCCCGGAGGGCAACGCAAGCTTTGGAGTAGAATCGACAACGGAGCTCATGTGCAATAGTGAGTACATGGTATCCCAGTTCCGACCTGCCCAACTGGATAACTAACGCTCCATCAGACTTTCCATCGCTCTCGTCCGATACCCCAGTCTGTGTGAGGTGCACACTCTGGCCCCGTGTCAAGGTTGATGTCCGATCTTGACACATAGTCTCAGGTGCTTTCATCTTCCCATGCATCGTGCTTTCAACCACTTGAGATGGCAATCCGGTCTCTCTCTCGAAGGACTTTGGAAAATCAGAAGTCTCCTCAGACCACTTCGAAGGTGGAGTCTGAGGTTGAAGAAAGCCACGAGTCCATGGTAAGCCAGCATAGCTGTTGTCGACGATCTGTGTTGAACTTTCCCAGTTTACTGCCTACACTCGCCGCTTTCGCTCCCGTTTCTACGTTTGGGTTTCATTATGGGTCCCAAGGTGAGTGCTGCATGTTAGGTTCTAACCTAAACCCAAAACTGGTGTAAGGCTGACGTGCTGCGCAGAGTAACTCGTGCTTCCAGTCATGAAACCGCACCTACACCTACTCTTCGAATCAACAGGTTGCTACCGATGCGGGCATGTGCAAGGCTCTTACGATCCGGTGGTCAACATTGAGGTGTCTGTACGGCCATACGCGCAGTAGTTCGAAGGAGTTACTTGGCTGCAGATGCATTTGTCCGCATGCCGCAGGCGCCTTGTCGCATTACGTATTGCAAGGTTGCAACTACCCTAGCGTATCATATCGCTGTACCTGGGTAACGTGTACTTATCCAATCATATTCATGTTTGCGTTCTTTGGCGTTCTGTTGAGGAAATTATTTGAAATGTAGCGAGAAGGTTGGGTCGGAGGGTACAATGGTGGCTTTTGAAATTTGACTACGCGTACTCACCCCAGAAGTGTCCTCCGACCTGAGCCTATTATGTCCACGGAAGTATGTACTCGACTCACACTCCACACTAGAATGTTCAACGACGGTTGCCTTTTTTCGGAAGTGATTCAGTACCTCAGCTAGTTCAGTGAAGAATTTCATGTCTATCTTCACATCACTGCCACATGTCTAGCACCTAGACCCAAAGTCACTCGAAGTTCCCTTGCTCAACCGCCCCCCGACACGTCACATGACTGACACGTGATGAGCCGCCGGCATCGCTCAGCGGGGCAAAGCGGCGCGGTTAAGCTAAAGCATATCCCATTTTGGTAATGTATACTTTCAGTACAAGTTTAAAAGCCCTATATACACATTTTGATGCCCTATACACAACACAACGCAGTTAGCAGAATTTACACCGGGAGTAAACATAGTGGGAAATGTAAATCAGAAATTCCAAGTTTAATCTGACATTTGTGTGTTGTGTTGGAGATTGAATCACCTCTGTGTGATAACCCTTTTTGGTGCGAGTTATTACTCGCTTACATAAGCGCTTAGAGCGCACTTAGTAGTACATTTTGGTACTGATTCCTCAGTAGTTGAGTCACTACTGAGGGTAAGCACATACATTCTTTACAGTAGACTACTTACTGATACCTTGTAGGTGCCTACAGGTATATCTAATATAATAGTAGTTGAGTCACTACTGAGGCTGCCTACAGCCCTTTTCTACAGGTTATGAGCCCCACATAGCACAGAAGGAAAATTTATTGTAGGAGACTCACGGTCGACTCGAAACAGAAGACTACTCAACAAGCCAACTAATACTGTCTCTACTCTCTCAGAGGCTATTGGATCACAGATGGACAACCTACCTGAGCTCACAGACAATGGGCATAACTGGCAAACTTATGGAAGTTGGGTCTTACATGCCATTGCAGACGAAGGCTTGATGGGGCTCCTAGTGGGGTCTGAAACACGACCTACACATCCAGCACAGCTTGAAGGTTGCAGTGAGGGTTGGATGCCCCAGACTGACAACGAACAAGACAAGGTCATGGCATGGAAAGCCATGGACCAGTCATGGACACAATGAAATGCAATGGTAAACTACACCATCATTAGTGGAATTCCAGACAGCATTTTCACCTTTATGCTACACCTGAAATCACCACTCAAAAAGTGGGATTATCTCGAAAAGTGCTTTGGTCAAATTCTGAGACCAGAGAGCTGGGTAGCAGCTGAGGAAGGCATGCGACAGAGCAGATCACAGCCTGAGCAGAGCGCAGCTGGTGAAACTGCTCAGAGCACCTGCGACAGCCATGACAAGCCACCAAATCCACCTAGCAGAGAAGAGGGCATCCTGGATAGCCTGAATGACTGTGCCGAGACCAAATCTGGGTATGTAACACTCAAGACTGAGGTCATAGACATGCAGCAGGTAGAACTTTACCTACCAGTGGTTGAAGTTGGGACCGTCGACTCAAAACAGCTGGACAAACACGATCATACCAGAGTTGCTAGCATGAGCATTCCAGCAAACACTGTAGCTGCCGAGCAGCCTACAGTGGTCCTACACAAACATACTGAGATTGCCTATGGGCCTATGGCGCCAGAGGCTACAATCATAGACATACAGAGTCAGGTGGCAGGAAGCTGCACAGCAAACTTGAACAAGAGCAAAAACGACTGGACTGAGATTCCAACTGGGTACCTGGAACCCGAGACAGACATCGTAGACATGCAGCAGACAGGGCTCAATGAACAAGTGCACACACTCGAAGTGCCTGACAAGAGAGGTCAGTGCATGACCGATGAGGTTGCAGAAAATCAAAGGTCACCCCCAGGCAAAACTTTGTATGATCAGGGCGGTTCCAGTTGGACGAGATCGGATACCCTGAGAATATCCGATGTGATCAGATGTGACCTGGCCACATCGGATTCTTTACATGAGGAGGCAGGTCGACAGTGGACGACATCGGATTTCTGTACATACAATCAGATCTCGTCTGATCTCAATGGATTCTTTGTTTGTATGTAGAATATGATGACAGCTGGCCTCATCTGATCTCATAGGATTCATCCAATCTCAGCTTATTCTGACAGATATGAACCCATCACAGCATATTGCATTCTGTTCGAATCGGATACAGTCTGATTACAAAAAGTGCTACCCTACACGTGATCTGGGGGAATACACGCCTGCTCCTGGGGCAGGCAGCAGGCGGTAGTGGGGTCTAGCAGGTGGTATATCGTAGCGTTAGGGCCAGGGAATGCAGGGCGTCGAAGGCAGGAACAACGTGCGGCTTGAATTACTTTACACGCGGGCAGGTAGAGGTGATATGCATAGCAGTACGACCAGGGAATGCGGGGCGTCGAAGGCAGGAACAATGTGTGGCTCATGGGTGGTATACATAACGAAGGGGCGAGGAAGTGCGAGGCGTTGAAGGCAGGAGCAACGTGCAGCTACAAAAAAAGTTAAATGAAACAAAATAGAAGACAATTAAATACGTGCAACCTCTAGTGCAGTGTGCCGTTGCACATGACAGCATCGGAAGGCTTCGCGCACTTTCCTTCTCCCTCGAGTCGTTCAGCTTCAAGATGATAGTCTTCTCGTTGTTCAGATGTCAGCGAGTCCCAATATATCCGAAATTCTTCTGTTGTTCCATTTGTATTAACTTGCTTTAGCCATCAATGTGCACACAGATTCCTAGTGGGACGTTCAGGCAGTCGACGTGATGACCGAAAAATAACGCTGACCTAGCGTTCTTGGCTGCACCTGGGCACATCTTGGACTTCTTCGTTTTGGCAGTAGATGGCTCCGGAGGTTCCTGACTTGCAGCTGGCATGCTAGGGTAGGTTGGTGCTGGGGGGGGTTTCTTTGCGATTCCATTCATACTGAAGACGTTCGCACTGAAGTGACGTCCGGTTAGTTTACTGTCCATACCACGAATAATACCCACAGCGGATCTTGTAAAGAGAATTCGTTCTCCTTGTTGGAGTTGTGACGAGAGAGCATGGATAGCTGAGGAGCCTTCGCTACGCCTTTCGTACCAAATACATTCATTCTCAAGTTAAAACAAAGTTAGTTTACTGTCAGAATCGCAAACAGAACTCACGATGGTGGGAATGTGTTCTCCTTGTTGGAGTTGTGACGAGAGAGAGAGGACAGGCCAGCAAGCGCCGCAGACTTGGCTTGTGTAAGGGATCCCGAACACGATTGACCAGCAGGCATTGGTAGCACCACTCCACATGGGACATTCTCGGGACTTCTGTGCGGACTCGGAGGGAGGGGCACATCGTCAAACATCGGGTAATTCTCGCAGTCCGTATTGGGGGGATCTGAAGTGGTATGATCTTCACATTACCACCAGCTTGCGAACATATCAATAAATACATCACCTCTTGGTCTGGTCTCGACTGACAGTTCCACATGCTGTGAATCTCCTGTCTCTTCTCTACCACAATCCATGGACCAAGTGGAGTCTCGGAATACAGCAATCAGTGGCATTGCACTTAAACGAGTGGAATACTTACCTTTGTGTCGCTTGGTGCGCTCTCGCACCAACTTGGGATCGCTCTTGTGCTTTTTACCTTTCATAGCCAATGGTGACACAATATCAGTATATTCTAACTTGGGCTCTTCTTTTGGTTCAGTCTTGTGTGATGGTTCTTTCCATTCGCCGTTCGGTGTGAGATGGTTTTTGTGCCAACCTGAATAGTCATTAACACAAAGCATCTCTAGCTTGAAGCCATCTTCATCGAGTCCGAGAAGCGGGTGTTCCTTAATCATAATCTGGTATACAAGACTTTTTGCCGATGCGCTGATCTTCGTCCATGTCTGCGGTGCAAGTTTGCATTGCACCAACTCAGCCCACGCACGTTGAAGGCTTGCATGGATGGCCCTGAGCTGATCAGCTGTTATCGGGTCGCCGTTCGCTTGTTCAAGCCAGGGAGCCTTTCCACAATCCATGCTTTGGGCTTCTGGCGACATTGCGAAGCTGTCATAGTCTGACCATACCCGAAAGCGAAGTCCAGGATATGTGTCCTTAGAGAGCTGAACTCTTTCGCTTGTATTTGCCTGTGTGCCTACGTTGATACTTGTGAGCGAAAACGATAATGGGTCGGTATCTTCCAGCAGCTTGAGCACTCCTATCAATGCTTGAAATGCCGACCTGTGAACAAACGAGCAAATGAGTTTCATACGATCTTGATTGTACATACCTTATGGTATCATGCTCAGCCATAGTCGTCAGCAATTTGCGTTGTAATTCTTCAATCTCTCTCTCGTACATTGCAGTCATTCCATCATGGAACACCTGTTGACGCGCTAAACTCGGATAGGGTTGGGGCTAAACAGCGCATATAGGGACCCCATGTGACGGAAGTATTCAATTCTGCCTAATAAAAATATGAACGGATCTTCAGATGCACATAAGAAGGCCGAGAAAACAGCCTATCTTGCGACGACGACTCATCCAACATAGTAAGATGCCGGTTTGTTTCTGCTGGTGTGGGGCTCTGTGGAGTGTCAAATATACTCCCTACATTCTGGTAGCTTGATTGAGTTCCAGAGAACAGTGTGTCCATGTCTGCTACGAGTGGCGTGCTGAGGTACGAGTTGGGAGGAAGTAAAGGCGGGGTGATGGCGATAAGGCGACAAGGTACATGCCCATGTGACCGCACCCACCCCCGACTTAGGCCACCGTAGAGCTAAGTCTCCTCCTAGATGGACATACCTCCGGCTGTCAAGCGCTTTTTTGACATCCCAGACGACATTGACCTCGATAATGCTGTACTCAGCGACCCCAGCCTTACTGAGAGCAGCAGCAGTCCTCACTTAACTGCATCCGATGACCAGCTTCTTGACCCGGAGTATTGGCACTCTCACCCTTACCAGTATGAGCAGCTTAAACGACATTTACTTCCATACCAACTCCCAAGGGCCCTTATGAACACCGGGTGAGTACCAGTTTTAATTCTATTATATGTTGTTTTCCAACCCAATTTTGACCGCAGTGCCTTGACCCCCCATCTGCTTTCACAGAATTCATCCCCAACTAAATATGTCATCTTGACATCTTTTACAGTTCAGTGTGCTTCTCCCGGTTCCACTACTGAGCCTGAATCCGATGATGTTTCACCGAAAACCACTGCCGAGCCTGAGTCCAACCATGTTCCGCTGCGTGAGAGTACCCCACGTCCATGTCCTCCAGCTCAACCCATTTCCCCCGGCTCTACTACTGAGCCTGAGTCTGACAATGTTCCACCGCGCGAGTGTACCCCGCGTCCATGTCTGCCAGCTCAACCCATTTCCCCTGGCTCTACTACTGAGCCCGAGTCTGACGATGGTGTTTCCCCAGGATCCACTGCAGAGCCCGCGTCGAATGCTCCCTTCAAAAGTATCTTCGCTACTCCAAGTCCCCCACCTCCTGACTCCCTCTACTGGAAGTACGTCACACCAGAGGAAGATGCTAGATGGTATGATCGCGCGGGTGAGGATAATACCTTTAATGTGATTCGGCGATGGAAGAAAGAACTCGAGGACTTACAATAAGTAATACCGAGTGTCAGTTGTATTAGTACACGGCGGCAATCCAAACATTGTTCTCCTGCATAGAATTCTGCCTTACACGTCCGAAGGAATGGAATACAGCATGAATAGCAAAATGTTCTATATACAAACTCATTCTCATAGCCTCAAAGTTGTATATTAAACTCCCCAAACTCCATCATTCTCGTCGTCATCATCGATATCTTCCTGTGTGCCTTCTCCTTCATAGGGCACACCAAATGTAGTGATATCTAAGCCAGGCCGCTCGACCATGAAGTGACGGTACCCTATTCCAGGGAATTGATGTGGAGCCATACCTACCACACCAGTAATTGACTTGACTTCGATAATACGTACATCATCCTCCAGACGTTGGCATGCGTGGACGGTGTGATAAGAAAGTTTCAGTAGGTTCGGGTCAGGAGCCGAGAACATCGTGATGATGGCAACATCTTTCCAAAGCCAAGTAGGCGCGATAGACGGGTTGTCGTCTTGAACGGCGTCTTGAACAGCAAGGCGAGTAAAATACTCGACTTCGCCCACATGTGTGGTTTGTCCAAGCACAAACTACGATTCCTAAGTAAAAGAGAACAATAGCAAAGCGAAGTGAATAGATACCTTGACGAAGCGAGCGGGATGTATTTGTTCTGGTCGCCAAAGGAGCTCTCTCCATGCCATCCTTGCAATCTGGCCATTTGGTAGATGGAGGTGGGCCCACTGACGTATTTTGAGGCTATTCGTACGACCTAGATAATGTGAAATCGCCGACGCCGCAAGTCCTCGTGCGAAGATGGGGCGTGCATCCCGTTTACGAAGCAATACATATCCATCACCCAGATCGATAGCCATCAACGGGAAAGGTGCCTTGTCAGGGCACAGACTGGGTACCATAGCTTTGAGCACGTTCACTTGGCAGCGCCGTACTCCCTCGCGCGACAAATTTGCATATGGGTTCGCGGGTTGTCTGATCTCTTGACCAAGATTTCCGATAGTTCGCTCCATTGTCCACTGCGAGTAGCAGATTGGCGGACCCTTTCTGACTGTCTGCTGCGTTAAATGGGCTACTTGATGCACGCATGGCCATATGAAGTGCAGCCGGAAGGGAGATCGTTGGCAGTAGAGTGCCTCGTAGTCGAGTGGCCACTCCGTGAGGAGTACATGAGCATCGCAAAGGTCGGAATGAGGAATCTTACATTGGCATATCAGTTGGAACCCGCATACTAACTTGCAGAAATTCCGCCAATATGGCTCGCCGAGGATCCCGTAAAGTAGTGCAGGGGCGATGTAGAATATGTACACTTGGAACTCCCACATCTTGTAGCCAGACAAAATCTTCTCAGCAGGATTGCGTGGTTTGCGATCGAAAGAGCCTGGAAGGTGTTGTGCAGCAGCTGATACGAGGGCCCCGTGGGTCTCCCATGCTTCCGAAGTTTTAAAGATAGCCCATGGCCATCATGAGATATGGTCGGGAGGCGTACACTCGATTGTGTCACGCCACAATGACAGATGGAGGTCAGATAGTAGGCCTGCGAGGTGCATGGTATCGGGAGTGAGACAATCAGGGATACCGAGAGTATGAGACTTATCGAGACCGAGAAGGATGGATGGCTTTGTGATGCCAGTCTCCATGTGCAGCCTCTTGTACTGAGTTGGATTGCGAGCGGCAGTAAGACGAAGGAGATTGCGAAAGTATTCTGAGGAGTCAGGGTCTCGAATGTCATATGGACTGCAGTCAGGGTGATTACTACCCTCGACGTTGTAGTTAGTCGGGAGAAGTAGTGCGGGGTAATAATGGTTCCCCTTGCGGCGCCCGAGGAGACCACAATAGAGACGACAACCATTCCAGCCACTGTGCCCCACCATTCCATTGAAATAGACGAGGCTGGGCCCATCAGCTGTAGCAAAGATGAGATATAAATCGGACATAACGATGGTGTCTCTGCACGCGTCCCAGATAGATAGACCTTCGTTTTGCAAGGCAGCAAGGTGGTGTAATCCAGGAAATAGAAACGAGTCGACGTTCTTGGGTTTGTGAGGACCTGGGATAAAGCCACCAGGGAGGACATAGCGCTTCTTGTAGCGCTTGTCCGGGGAATGGTTCATCACAATCCATATATAGATCCAACAGTCCGACTCCTTGCTTTCATAGAGTTGAGCGCCATCAAGGGAAATCATGAGGATGACATCGTTGGGTTTAATGTCGCCTCGCTGAACGGCCTCCAGGTAATCCGAGCCTTGCCAGAGGATCTAGTAAATATCACCGCACTGGATAGCCTCATGTGAGTACGAACCTTTGCAAAAGTCATCGTATGTCTCGATAAGACCACCATTATTACGCGTCTGTTGACGAATCCGCTCCGTCTCTTGTCGTAGATAGCTGATTTCATCGGCTTGCTGTGGATCACGCCAAAGTGCCTGGACCTGTGGCCCAATTGGTATCGTGACGAACGTCCGGCGGGCAACACGAGATCGGCCGCCACTGGTGTGCAGTCTGAGAGCATCATAGCGATCCTCACCACATATAGGGCACTTTTCAAGTGCAGAGTACGGGCCTGTGAAGGCCACACACGTATCCGGGCACATATCATGCTCGATTGACTCAACTCCGGTGTATTTGGTGATAAGTTTTTCGACAGTGTAATGGCTGGGAATATCCCTGGCATTCCCATCAAAGCAGCGGCCAGCTGACTGTCGAATAGATTCGTATGCTGTGACTGCAGCGTGCTCGAGAGAAAAATAGGCCTCAATTCTGAAGCGGATGGCGTCATCGTCAATTGTAAGTTGAGTACGTGGCGGGTTCCGCAGTCTATCGAGCGCCACATCGTCCAGTTTTGCTACGGGGTCATCTAGAGAAGCTGTGTGAAGGAGCTTAATAAAGGCCAATGCATCCATCTGCTTCGGATGGACTGCGACTCGTGCAAGAGCGTCGATATCGAAGACTGTGTGAGAAGGAGGGCGATAATCATGAGGAAGGGACTGGGGAGGTGAGGGAACTCAACGAGGAGTCCCTTGAGACCAGGTAGGTGAGGGCAACCGATGAGGAGGTTCTGGGGAATCAGGGGATCGTGACCCCCTACGATCATGTTCGTCCGAAGGGAATGGTGCTGGTTCGCCGTCGTGTTTGTCCAAAGGGAATGGTGCTGGTTTGCCGTCGTGTTTGTCCAAAGGGAATGGTGCTGGTCCACCGTCATGTTCCTGTGAACAAACCTCTCCTGTGTGTCGACCAGCTCTGGTCACCGCATTGGACTACATGTGGTTTGCATAGTTAAATGAAGTTTCGATGTGGTATGTAGTAGAAGACTTACCTCGTGCTGAATTGAACGTGACCGTTTGGCACGTCCGCGAGCCACATCTGCCTGGCCTGTACCACGTCTCATTAGCGCATGATGCGCTTGAAATATACATTTGGACTTCGAAAGTTTGCCATCTTGAGGGCTAGGATGCATCCTATTACTAGAGTACGAGAGTTGGCAAGAATAGTACATACCTGTGCATTGTGTAACGTCGACAGGACAAGCTAGTCGACCAAGCAATGCGATTGCGATGTCGACGATTCTCGTATTTGCGTCACAGGTAGAACGATCTACAATTCTACCTGTGACGCAGATACGATGTGATGCGATGTGTTGCAATTTACAATGTGATGCGAACAGCGCACGTTGCACAGTGTGTTACAATTTCCAATAAGCAATGTAATGCAATGCAACACATAACAAACTTTCCCACGGATCCTATCTCGTCTGATTTCAGCAGACCAAATCTGACGAAATCCGACCCGAGCAGCTCACGTCCCACCTGATCCGACACAGTTTTTACTGGGGGTCACCTGAGTGGATCTCTGAGGCATGAGCCTGCAGATGATGCCACTAGGTATACCTGTGGACACTCTATCGAAAATGTGTCTACCGAATGCAATGAGCACATCCCGATGAATGGCGAGACAATCACCAATGTACTGGATCCACCCACTCCACACGCCAAACATTCTATGCTACAGAACAGGCCACCAGCACGAATGCATGGTGGTATGGTCACGGAACTCAGGTTGCCATGTACACGAAGCAAGCGGGTATCACAATGCCTGCAGTGAACCTGCCGAAGGCACTCCACATGGGATTCCCTGCCTGATGAGGCTCAGGGGATGGGGGTGCATAGGCATTCTTGAACAGGTAAAGGGAATAGCCCAGATGTCAGGTTAAAGATGACGACACTGGAGGTAAGGGCAGTTAGTGCCAACATGGTAGAGATTCGAGCCCACATACCACACGTGGAAAGACGCCCAGCAGCACCTGATAGAGGCAGAGCAGGCACTAGCAGGTTTGACAATGCAGTTAGCAGGGACCCTGCTGACTCCCAACGAGTCGAAAAACCACTGCTAGCTCATAACAGGAGTCAGTATACCAGACGCGAGGCAAAACGGCTAAACAGGTTACCTGTGTCACCTACACAGCCTCCAAATGGCATTACAGACACTCCTGGGACATCGAGGGTACCCCACTGACACTGCAGAGTCAACACGATGCCTGTAAACGTCAGAGGACTGAAAACGAGAGGCTACAGACGCCTCATTCTCAACATTCCTGTTTCGCTACCTTGTGAAGTCTCACAACACCTCTGGAATATCGTGGATATGTTCTGGAGACAGGTCATGCCTCATAGACGGACTCGAAAGCACACTGGACCTTTCGACAGTCAAACGGCAGTCTCGCAGCAGTGGCACGAGACTACGAGACAAGACAACAAATGTGCACAGCTCGAACGACATGGCATGCCGGTGATACCACAGGTCTTACCACCAGAGGCTGGCAGATGGGGTGACAGAGGTAACAGCAATGCAACGAACAGCAGCACCGTCTGCTCACACGGAGCAGAGAAGAAGCTGTTAGCTAACAATGGAGGTTGGCACACCAAACGAAAGGTATCACGGCCGAACGACATACCTGCATCACCCAAACCGCCTCCAACAGGCATCTCACACCTTCCCCGACCCTACAGGGCAACCCGCCAACATGGAAGGATCAAATGAATGGCTGGAAGCATCAGCAACACGTGCACGAAGCAAGACGCCTACCATGCTCATGCAGCCCTCATGCGGCTTCCTCTGCCCCTCTTCTCACACCCGAAACAATCCCTGGACCCTGTGGGAGGGTCATGGATGATTAATGTATGCTGTAACAGAGCCAGGCATGCATGATGGATCAAAATGAGAGGGCCCACATACCAGATAGCTCGCATTCTCATGCGGCAGCTTCAACTCCTCACAGACTCCTCAAAACGACTTCAACACCCTACAGGAGGGTTATGGATACAGAAGATAGGCTGTAATGAAGTCAGGAGTGCCGGAGAAGTTAAAACGAGAGGGTGCACGTACTGGATAGCTGGCATTCCTATGCGGCTACTTCAAACACTCTCAAACATCTCGAACTGACTCCAGAACGTTGCCAACACTCCCAGATCGATGCAGAACAACGCAGAATGGCCAAAAAATCTTCCTGTGGCCAAACGGCTGCCTCGCAGCAGCAGTAGGAGGCAAGATAACACATGCACCGGCATGTACTCACCTGTGCCATCTAAATGGCCTCCCAACAGCCTCATGCATGCTCCATCAACCCTCAGTAACCCGCGCCGACACAGCAGGATCAAGACAAAAGCTGAAAAGGTCAGCATCATTCATACGAGGCCCAACGCCTACCATACACTTGTGGTCACCATACAGCCACTGCGGCTCATCTCGATGGCAACTGATCCATCCGAAATCATTGCGGGAGGGTCCCTGAGACTAGGCGTTCGCTATAGTGAGGTCAGCGATGCCAGGAACGTCCAAATGGAAGGGATCACGCACCCTAGTGACCACACACAAGGCAATACCGCCATTTCGCCATCTCACGGACCCAGAAAATGCCGGAAACCCCCTTGGGGTCTTCCCGACACTTATCACCGGCAGAGGGTGCCTCCCAGACGGACTCGGAGCGACAGCAATCCCTCCGACAGTCAAAACGGCGGCTTTTCGATCACGGTACAAGGCCAGAGTGCGCACACTACAAGTGCATTTCCGAAACAGGAAGTTGCCACAATGTGGCGCATCAACATGACCAAACAACATTCGTTGTACACACGGACTCGAAGCTCACTTGCAGCAGAATACACACTCATTTATTGAATTATTTTTGGGTATACATTCATTTGAGTTATATTTCTGCATTTCTACTTATCACACAGTGGAGCTTCAGGGGGTGTGTTGGAGATTGAATCACCTCTGTGTGATAACCCTTTTTGGTGCGAGTTATTACTCGCTTACATAAGCGCTTAGAGCGCACTTAGTAGTACATTTTGGTACTGATTCCTCAGTAGTTGAGTCACTACTGAGGGCAAGCACATACATTCTTTACAGTAGACTACTTACTGATACCTTGTAGCTGCCTACAGGTATATCTAATATAATAGTAGTTGAGTCACTACTGAGGCTGCCTACAGCCCTTTTCTACATGTTGACACCGTTTGAAGTATTGTCAGTGGAAAGAATGTTGGTGACAATTTGATATGTTGGCAGTCGTGTTGCTCGCATGTGAACATTGTCCAAAATGGGAAGTATCAGTGTCGAAAGTATGGTCACCGAAACTTGATATTCTGACAAACAATAGAAACAGAGTCTAAATTTGAAGTAAAAATTTATGTACAACATGTAGGACTAAACTTCATATACTACCCATGAAATCCACATAATACATGAAGTTTGGTACTACATTTCATAGATAAAGTTTTAGTTCAAATTTGGACTCTGTTTCTATTGTTTGTCAGAATATCAAGTTTTGGTGACCATACTTTCAACACTGATACTTCCCATTTTAGACAACATTCACATGCAAGCAACATGACTGCCAACATTCTTTCCACTGACAATACTTCAAACAGTGTCAACACACAAATGTCAGATTAAACTTGGAATTTCTGATTTACATTTCCCACTACGTTTACTCCCGGTGTAAGTTCTGCTAACTGCATTATGCAAGTTTTGATGCTATGTTGCTAGTATTCAAAATAAATATATTGTGCTCCATACAGTTTGGAATGGTTAAAGTAAATATATGCCTGGGTATGATTAATATACTGTAGTAGGTGCAACTGGTATGGAGCTCACCTCAGTGTTCATGGAGAATCACTGAGGTGTAAACACTACATGCGAAGAAGAAAAGGTAACATGATTATGTAAGCATATCAAGCATGCTACAGAGCATAATGGCAGGTGAAAACATTCAACACTCCCCCTCAAATGCCAGCCTGAAGCCCAAGGGATGCTGTGAAATGTTTGGCTTTAAGACTAGGTAAAGCCTTAGTCAGCATGTCAGCAACCATTTCGTCAGTAGGGCAGTAGACAAGTCGAATGGAGTTGTTTTTGAGGGAGAATCAAATAAAATGGTAGTGGATGTCTATATGTTTAGTGCAAGCATGATAAGCACCAGCTTTCACAAGTGCAATTGCAGACTGATTGTTGCACAGGAGAGTGGTAGGGTGCAAGAGTGGGCAGAAGATTTCTTGAAGGAAATGACAAAGCCAGATAGCTTCTTTCACAGCATGGGTAGCTGCAACATATTCAGCTTCCATAGTTGATAAGGTAACAAGCTCCTGCTTTTTCAATGCCCAGGATACTGCTCCACCATTGAGTAGGAATGCATAGCCAGAAATTGCACGGTGGTGTTCCTGTGATGTGCCATCCGCATCAGTATACCCCTCGAGTCCATGCTATCCGTCTCCATAAGTTAACACAAAAGTTTTGGTACCAAACAAGTAGCAGTAAATGCATTTAACTGCCTCCCAATGTGCTTTGCCTGGATTGTTGTTAAACTGGGCAACAGTTGCCATGACAAAGGCAATGTCGGGGCATGTACTGACAGCTAGGTGCATTAGTGAGCCAACAGCCTCATGGTATGGGACATTATGCATGCAGGAAGTCTCAGCTGGAGTTTTCAGAGACTGAGAATTAGTAAGTTGGATGGATGGTTCCATTGGGGTAGTGGTATGGTGGAGGTCAGTGAAGTTATACTTGATCAATATCCCATCTGTATATTTTTCCTGGGATAGCGAGATCGTGTGGGCAGGGCGATTATGAGTGATTTTCATACCGAGAAGAGATGAGATCAGGCCAAGATCAGTCAATTTAAATTTGTCTGAGAGATGAGCCTTCACATCTTGGATGAGCCATGAATCATTACCAGTGATGGTGCAGTCATCAACATGTGATGCGAGAAGCATGATGCTCGAGCCTTGGTGCATGTAGAATACACCCCAGTCTGCTTCGGCATGCTGCATTCTGAGGTCACAGAGAGCACTGCAAAGCTCCTTGTACCACTTTAGGGCTCCCTGCTTCGATCCATAGAGCACTACATGTAGACATGCGACAGGGTGCTTGAATTTTGAGTCTACTTTGAGCCCATCAGGTAATTCCATGAATATTACTTCATTGTCATCAAGTTTCCCATTTAGATAGGCACTCTGGAAGTCGAAAACATCAATATTCCAATTATTATGAGCCACTATGGCTAGGATTGTGCAGAGGGAGGCCAGGTGAGCGATGGGAGCATAAGTGTCATAGTAGTCAACTCCATAGGCTTGTGAATACCCTTTCACTACCAACCAAGCTTTGTACTTCTCTATCTCGCCATCTGCATTCCATTTGATCCAGAAGACCCATTTGCACTACAACATTTATGCCATCAGGTTTTTCAACTACTGACCATGTATTTGCATGTTTGAGTGACTGGAGTTCTTTGTTTACTGTGTCATGCCACTTGGGCCAGTCGTCACATGATGGCACTTCTTGTATAGTCATTGGGTCGATGCTCTCTATCTCCACAGTGCTGGTAACCATCGCAAACACCTCTTTGTCATCCTCATCCAGTTCTCCATGCTCCCCCAGTATCCCAAGCTTGGTGGCAAGGTTACTGGACTCGTTTGAGCCTGTTTGGAGACCCTTAGGTAAGCGATTTCCATTTTGGCCGTCTGTAGTGCCCTTGCCATCTCTCAGACATCACTGAAAACATACTTTTATGCCAAAGCCACTATAAACTATTATAATGCAGGTAATTGTCACAATGTTGTACAATATGGCAAGTCCCATTGTAAATGTATACATAACTTTATAAAGGTACCTTCTGGTAGACTTTGAGTATAATATGGTGATCACTGATCCTAAATGAACATCTGGACACACTTGATCAATGGCATGAATCTATGCCATTCTTTGACCACACACCTGGCCATAGTTATCCCAATGGCCTTGCCTTGACACAATACCAAGGATGTATCCAACAATACTATTAATCTGCACACTTCAGAATTGACAACATCTTGCCTTTACCCTGACCATTTGTACCAGCATTTATGCCATGAAAACCATTTCTTCATAAATAGTAGGCACCAAAATGTTCACAATTATGAGATGTAAAATTCTACAAATGGAAATGGGATTAGATTGGCTGGCTGTGCTACTCAGGTACAAATATATGTAAATACCAAAACTACACCATGCTCGATCTACATAACTATGAACATCACCGCTAGCCATTTGGCACCTGCAACGGACTGAAGGCACATATTCCCAGCCACTGTGGGAGTCAGTCTGACATAGCATACACCTATCCCAACAAAGGATAACAGGAAGAAAAAAAACAACAGTACCACACCTGCATGCACACAAAATATGGGAAATTACTTACAAGGCATGGGTGTGATAGTCATGGTGGTGAGGAGAATGCAGTGAGTGAATGAGACAAGATGTGAACTCTGTGTCAGTTTATATATGCAAGTCCAACCTAATTAGGAAATTAATTGCAGCCAAGGTCCTTCTGTGGCTTATGGCTTGTTACCTAACAGAAACCAAAACTTAGATTTCCATAGATTTCGGCCCACAATCTCCATTTTAACTTACCATTGAGACAGGTCCTGCAGAAATTGAATAAAATAAATTACTTGCAGTACTGTGGTGATAACAATTGGGAATAATATATTACAAAAGGTAAGGCTCGATTCAAAGCCAGCTGTCTATTCAAAGTCTGATGACTCCTTACTATGGGATCTTTCATATCATTTTTCCCCACTGCATTGCAGTGTTGGCTGGCTTCTGTGTCACCCATTCCAGATTGTGGTCAGGCTTCTTGTCAGAGCCTGATTCAACTTGCCATTGCAGGGTGAGGATTTTATCATATGATTGGTACATATGAAAGAAGCAAAGCAATGCTGTCCAATGAATTTTGAGGCCAGTCATAGTGTGATGACTGACTCCGAAAAATTGCAGAAAGGTATTGGAAGTTTGTGTGCACATGGGTGACAGTGTTACAATATGACCTGATCCATAACTTGCATCCAAATGCAGGGGGTACTGTGTATCATAGTGAATGATTGATGCTCACTTGTAATGGCTTATATGGGCTGACATTTTCATGGGGAGATTCTGATGGGTGGCCACACATGAATAAGGTGTTTAGTGGTAGACACCATAGATACCATTTGATGCTTGTACATTTACTTTGACACCATCTGATGTACTCTGTTGCAATGTATATAATGCATCACAAGTCTCAGCTCTTTTGATTGTAGTACATCCAACTAGTGCATTCCTACTCCTCCATCACAATGTTTCATAAAGCTTTGCCAATCTAAACCATTCCTGAGCTCAGTGGCCATGGACAAGATACTGGTTCGTACCCTACAAGCAGGTGTATGCCAGTGTAACCAGTGCCACATGCAAACATTTCTGTTGCTGATTAATCATGGCAAAAATGACATGGCATAAAACTTAAGTTTCAGTGATGGACACTTCACATAGGCAGATTTGACCTGATAATGACCAGAATGGTGCAGTGTAGTGGGAGGTTCGAACTGTGGGCCCAGATGGTCAATGGTAGGGGTTTCTTTCATTTGTGTCATCGTATCCATGAACTGGTCATCTGTAGTTGTAGCGGTCATGGTCTGTACTTGTATGGTAGCGCTCCCAACACACTCCCCCACGAGTGGCGCTGTCACCGGTATGATAATGTCTGCAGCATTGAACTTGACACTTCGTTCAACACCAACTCACTTGGTATCTTCAAAATATACCCTGTGCCCATTGCTATCCCTGTCGAAGCCCACCCACCAGGCATCTTTTGCCTGCATGTCCAGTTTCGAGCCGTCGTTTGTGTGTACCTTCACATGGCAACCCCATTCAGGCAAGTTTGAGAGATCTGGCTTCTTATTGAATAGCATTTCATATGGTGTCGTTTTCCCTAGTGCCCGAGTAGATGAGCAATTCTTTAACCATGTTGCATGCATTATCGCTTCGCCCCAGAGGAATTTTGGTAGGCCACTTGCATGTAGCATAGCCTGTACCCACTCCACAAGTGTGCAGTTCAGGCACTCTGCTACACCGTTGTGTTCTGGGGTGTCATGTACAGTGAGTTTGTGTTCTGTCCCTTTTGACTTAAGGTGACGACTGAACTCATCACTCAGGAATTCACCACCATGGTCAGATTGAAGGCATTTAACCTTGGCATCATGCTGTGTGTTTAACCAGGCCTCGTAATGCTTGTAGGACTCGAAGGTTTCATCCTTTGCCTTGAGTAGGTACAGATTCGTAAAGTGAGTGTAGTTGTTGGTGTAGGACACGAAATATTGACTTTTGGCACTTGTTTTCACAGGGGATGGCCAGAGGTCTGTATGTACTTCATCACCAAGTTTATCCTTGCATGGGGGGTCTTGGATCTTCCCTATTGCTTTGTGGGTCGCCTTTGCATAGTCACAAGAGTTGCAAGAGCTCATAGTTGCATGGGTGGGATCTATTGTGATGCCAGTGATAATTCCATCCTTTAACATTTGATGGATTGATTCAGGTGCAATATGTCCAAGTTGAACATGGATTTCTTGCATGGTAAGTGGCTCATCATGCCTTGCGAGGCTGGCAAATAGCTTTTGTGGTGCATGAACAGTGTAGAGGCCTTTGCTGACAGGTATTTCCCCCAACAGTTTCTTCTTGGCATTGAAGATCTTGCAGTGTGAGTCACAAAATAATGCAGCATAGCCTGCAGCATCCAACTTGCTGATTGAGATGAGGGTGAGACCCATTTTCAGTGCATACAGGACATCCTTCAAAAGGATTTGGGTGCAGTTCTTGCCATTTGGGAGAGTGATGAGCATATCCCCTGTGCCAGTAGCTTCGAAGGTTCGTTTATCTGCAGCTGTGATTGGTTTCAGGATAATTTGATGGAAGTTTGTGAACTGGTCACAGTAGGATGACATGTGCTGTGAAGCACCAGAGTCATACAGCTCAATTCGATTTGTATTTTCTGAGCTTGTGTTTGTGAGTAGTGCATAGCCACAATGTGTTGTGTATGCATCTCCACTGTCATCATTGATAGTTGAGTTAGGTAACTCCTCTTCATCGATTTCCGAGAGCTGTCCAGACTGCTCATCCCAATGGTTGTCAGCATCTGCAAGCCAGACACCATCAGGTTCATTGTCGCTACTGGAGCTGTCCTTGGCGGTGGCTGCCCTCTCCTTGCACTGTTTCCCCTTGCCATGCCTCTGGGATTTGTGATGACCCTTCCTCTTCTTTCCATTGTTGCTTTGGTCATCTTTGCATTCATTGTCATTGTCCTCAGTAGGACATTCCATTGACCTGTGTCCACACCCACCACACTTGTAGCAAGTGCCTTTACAGCTGTTTTCAAAAGTATGCGGAAAAGCCATTTTGAGTTGTCAGCTGTTGGAAACAGCCACACAAGGACCCCAGAAGCACCTAAGCCTGTAGTGATATGTATGAATAACTGCTGCACACAAAAAGTAGGATATCTCTGGAATAGCTGGGACTATTGGGACACAAGTACTATCATCAGAGAGCTATCACTGGGTAGTATATACATGCCAAAAATTGAAAAGTATAGTGCAGAAATGAATGAGATACAGGGTACAAAACTATCTACCTTCAGTTGGCATGAGAAATGGAATAATTCTGGAACAGCAACTATGCACATACTGTCTTTTGTATTGTCCAATAGGTATCAGGAGGTATATGAAGGTCTGAAAAAGGTGGAAGGTTTGGTGGGGAAATGGAAATGGAGGAGTTACAGGCCAAATACAAAAGGGGGGGAGGAGGACAATGGTGTGCCAATGAGCAATCACTGGGTGAAACACTATCAGAAATGAGAGGAGACAGTGGAGTCTGTGTACTACTTGCCAAGGGCTTTCAACTGGTGCATCATACACTGCTGCAGCCTCAGCCATTCTTGGGATATAGCTTATCATGTGGACAGAGGCATTGTCAGATGGTTTTGCAAATATCTTGGGACTTGGTGCATGTATTCCATCCATTCTTTTTTCTTTGTGTTCTATACACATCTCTCCACAGTCTCTTTGCATTTCTGATAGTGTTTCACCCAGTGATTGCTCATTGGCATACCATTGTCCTCCTCCCCCCTTTTGTATTTGGCCTGTAACTCCTCCATTTCCATTTCCCCACCAAACCTTCCACCTTTTTCAGACCTTCATATACCTCCTGATACCTATTGGACAATACAAAAGACAGTATGTGCATAGTTGCTGTTCCAGAATTATTCCATTTTTCATGCCAACTGAAGGTAGATAGTTTTGTACCCTGTATCTCATTCATTTCTGCACTATACTTTTCAATTTTTGGCATGTATATACTACCCAGTGATAGCTCTCTGATGATAGTACTTGTGTCCCAATAGTCCCAGCTATTCCAGAGATATCCTACTTTTTGTGTGCAGCAGTTATTCATACATATCACTACAGGCTTAGGTGCTTCTGGGGTCCTTGTGTGGCTGTTTCCAACAGCTGACAACTCAAAATGGCTTTTCTGCATACTTCTGAAAACTGGAGGATTTCGACAGACACAATGCATGATTGTTCCTTGAAGAGTGATGACAAGTACTTGAACATTTCATGGGCAGTGTCTAGCTTCTTGACACGAGTGAATAGGCTGTCTGGGATGGTGCCAGCTATCTGCTGCATGGTGACTGCATCACCAGGTTCCCATCTCTCCATGGCATCTTCATATTCCATCACTTCTTTCTTCTCATCAGCAGTCTTGGGAGTCCACGAGTCACCTTGACCTTGCAATGTCTTGGGGTCAACAGGCCTCTTCTTGGTACCATTTAGGTGACCAAGCAACCCTCGTGCTTTGACTGAGAACTGCAGTTGGTCTCGATAGTTTATCCAGTTTTCACCATCCACAGCAAGTTTAGGAACACATAGGAAATCATCTCTGAGCTTTGTAGAGAAGGACATTTTGACATTTTGTACTTTTTCTGTTAGAGACCAGGGCTCATAACCTAAAGTAAATATATGCCTCAGTGTTTGTGGAGAATCACTATATTGGATATGTACCTAAAGTAAATATATGCCTGGGTATGATTAATATACTGTAGTAGGTGTGACTGGTATGGAGCTCACCTCAGTGTTTGTGGAGAATCACTGAGGTGTAAACACTATGTGTGAAGAAGAAAAGGCAACATGATTATGTAAGCATATCAAGCATGCTACAGAGCATAATGGTGGGTGAAAACATTCAACAATGGTTTGGGCTAGTCATTTAACTGTTTTGCATGTCAGTTGAGTAGCTGAAGCAAGGTGTGAGAGTTACCTTTCCTCTTATGGCAGCTGAGGTGAGCTCATTGTTGGAGTATTATGCAACCAGCCATTGTTGGCACGTGTTTGCTAGATTACATAATCACCTTGCATCGCACATAGTATTAGATAATTTTCCTAGTCCCTCAGTAGCTTGCCAGACTACTGAGGGTGAGTACATTCATTCCTTAGGTTTATTCCTATCTCATTGGTACCTTGTAGTTACCTACAGGTACATACTACTAATACAGTAGCTTGCCAGACTACTGAGGTTACCTACAGCTCTCCTACAGGTTCCCTCTGCTAAGCAACAACCTCCTTTACTCATTGTGTGCAAAGCATCCATGCACAACAAGCTTGAGTCCCAGTGAAAACTGGGCATCACCAGGTCTGTCCTAACATCTGAAACCTACTTACAGCAGTGTAAAGTTTAAAGATAGAGACCTTGGGGTTAGTTAGAGGTCTCCTAGTGGGAAGAGAGTGGTCAGTTCAACCCAGGAGGCTTGAGTTGCCTGGTACAAAGTCAAAGAGTAGAGTGAAAAGATGAAAAATGCACCCTAAGATCCAAAAAGAAACTCAAGATAATGTCTATTGAGCATCAGGGGATGGAGAAATAATATTCAGAGCCTTCTTCATCTTAATTCTGGCTTTTCATCTCTGGTAAAGTGTCTGTTCTTCTTCTAAGTATGTACTGTGGGTTCTAAGTGCATGCATGGGCTTACATAAGCCACAATGCAAGTACACTGCTTTGAAATACTAAATAAAAACATAAAGTAAACGTGTGAAAAAATGATTCAGTAAGTAAAAACAATAAAATAAACAGAATATCCTAGTAGGGAGGATACTCTCCCTACAGCAGGTCTATGGGTATGATGGTGTTGCCACCATATTGGTTGGTGTCCCTCTCTGCAGAGGTGCACAGGGGGTCAAGAAGGGGAGAAATGACCTCATTATCATCAGAAGCAGGTGGAGAGAGTGAAGCAGTTGAGGTGGTCTGTGTGTTGCTGTCTTCCACCTCATGTTTCCCTTGCAGTCTAGTGTTAGTTTAATTGATAGGAATATGCATGTCACATACCTTTGAACCACTTCTCTGGCCCTGACTCCTCTGACTTGAAAGCCCCAACCTTCTGTTTCCACCTACCACTATTGTCCAAATTTGCCTTCTGCTGGGCTGGGTATGTATTGCTAGTGAGATAGTTGAGTTTCCAACCATTATTTGTGAACTTGAAATGGGGGTAAGTACTTTCCATGAGGCCATGGATAAACTGGTGAGCACTTGTGGAGAGTCTCCCCCATGACAGAGGCACAAGTTCCCAGTGCATGAGTTCCACCCAGCCCCCATGAAGAAGCTTTCAGATTGCCTTTGCCATCTCATGAGAAGGTGGGTTACTGTCCTTATCTTCAAGATAGCCCATAGTCCCTCACTTGCTCATCTGTCCTTTGGGTGACTTGAGGTACAGTGAGTGAAAAAACATGTGCAATGTTTGGCTGTTTTGTACTAAGTCCAGTGTAGCACCATGAGGCATGGTAATTCTGCTTAGCCTTGGTGAGATGGATGGTAGCATTCACTCTCAGCTACAAAATGGTCCCAGGGTCATGTGATTTGGTGCAGTAGTCATTGAGATATGTCAGTTATAAAACAGGTACATCATTGCACACATTTATTCACTTTTGAAAAGTGAAGGGTATTTGGGGA
>JANFAE010000697.1:0-40316 GCA_024613145.1 Pisolithus marmoratus | reverse complement strand
CATTCTCCGTTCATGTGGGGATTCAAGTTCGGTAACGGGACAGCAAAAACCACCATCGACGGCCTAAAGGCAATCGCTCATACGTTCCGAGCCCCAGAAACCTTCATGTCAGATGGAGGATCGCACTTCAACAACGGAGACGTACGAGCATGGTGCGAAGCAAATGGAACGGAACAGCGGGTGGTGGCAGCGTATGTGCCGTGGATCAATGGACTCGTGGAGAACGCAAATGGGAAGTTGTTGGGAAGACTTAAGAGACTGTGCAGCCCTGGACTAGGAGAGGATGAGTATGAAGGCATTGGGTCAGCGGAGATGAGCAAAACATGGCCAGATCACTTCAACACGGCAATACGCCAACTGAATGAACGCGTAGTCCCGGTGTAGGGAAAGTATCCTCCCTACCAGGATATTTCATTTATTTCATTGTTTTTACTTACTGATTTGTTTTCTTTTATCTTTTCTTATCTTTTACTTAGTGTTTGCGCGCATTGTGGCTTATGTAAGCCCGCGCAAGTACTTCGAGTGTATGGCACATACATAGAATAATAACAGACGAGTTACCCCATAGACGAAAAGCCGGAAATATAGACGAAGCAGAGGTGGACTTTTGTTTCTCTGTCCTCTGATGTTCTATAAATGTTTTCTTGAGTCTCTTCTGGATTTTTGGGCATGTTTCTGGTCTTTTCTCTCCCTCCCTGACTCTGTACCAGGCAATTCTAGCCTCCTGGGTCGAACTGAGACCCCTTCCAACAGGAGCCTATTTTAGCCTCCTCCCACACTCATTTAACAACAATCTTTACATCTGGAGCCCACTGCGAGGGGGCTGTTTTGCTTGGTGACCCCACTTCTCCCCTACCTCTGAGCTCGTGCACGCGTTTTCTCGTGACTGGATGCGCCAAACCTCTCGCTTTTCAGGATTCTGATTCTACTCGACGAGACCTTTCGAACGGTGCCTTTTTCGTCGCGTCCGCTTCAGTACTTCCGAAGATCTTCTTATTTTTGTGGAGAAAGGCTCTGTAGGACGAAAATTGGAATAACTCAGGACTGGGTGCGCCGTTTTTCGCATTTCTTCGTTCGCCCACTTCTCCTCGCCCGCCTCTACCATCTCCCGAAGTTTCGTAGAATTCCGTCGAGCGGTTCTTCCCCAGCGCACTGCCGCCCTCCTCCCCTGCCATAGCTTAGCTCCCTGGCACCTCCTGGTCGCGTTTTGAGCTGTTTTGAGTTGTAGGAAACCCTTCCCCATCATCTTAGAGTCAGTTGACCACCCCTTCGAGACACTGTCAGCCCCTTCGAGACCACAGACGCTTCGAGACTCCCAGACGAACCCCGAGCCCTTCGAGACACACTCGTGACACAGACGCTTCGTTAGATGCACCCGCTTCGTTCATAGACGTAACCAGACGTTATATCATCGTTTTTCTTGCGCATATTGCAGTCGAGCGAGGCTGCAAGTTTGAGAATTAAGTGTTAGAGTCGCAACGGCGACTAGCTTCAGTTTTGGTGGTCAAAACCACCTTGAGACGTATCATACAAGGTTTCTGCATCCTCCTCCCCCCTTCGTGGTTCGTTGCCACACCCCCAACCCCCCATAGACGTTCGAGGTCGCATCGAGGCGACCCCATCTCTTCGTTTTACCCTTCGAGACTGACTGTTGGCAGTTGAGGCTCGCGTTTAACCCCGGTACTGCTGTCAATTATCAATTACGACGTGATATATATTCTTTTGAGCTTCGTATATACTACTCATGATGGAAGAAGCATGTGGACCATCTCGAGCCCCACTTGAGTTCCCCCTGGAGTTCTTGGGGCAGGCCGAGGACTTGCCGTGTTACCTCAAGGACGTAGCGGAGTATGGTAAGGCCCAGGGCGCAACAGATACCTCGTCGCTCATCCAGTTTGCAATCGACGGAGCACCACCCCACACTGGAAGGCTCTGGAGCTATCTTGTGGCCAGCGCGCCAATCTTCGAGCGATGGGAGAACTTCCAGGTGCTCATGACTCTACAGTACCCTGAGATTGAGCCAGTCAAGGATGTCCTCGAGTACTTCGAGGAGTTCTATACCTTCCTCGAGGGGACTTGTTGCAGCGAGCTAAGCTCAGTTGCAGCCCTAGGGGACTACCTTCGTCGTTTCCAGGTCTTGTTCTTGGCCCTGGTGAGTTGGAATGTCTTGGAGTTGAGCCATCGAGGCCAGCTATTCCTTCGAGGCCTCCCACCACAAGTCGAGCTCGAGGTTTCGAGGAGGCTTGCATCCAGGTACCCCCTGTTCGAGTTGGGCCGCCTGTGGCCTGTCGAGGTCATTGTTTGTGTTACGAAGGAGGTTATCGAGGAGGGGGTAGGCTGCTCACCCCCTCATCTAGTTTCGAAGGATGCCTCGTCAGCTTGCGAGTTCCCCGAGGAACCCTCTCAGCGCACGCACTCGCCCTCGATCAGTTCCCCATCAGACACCCCTGTGGAGTACTCTCAGTCTCGTTCTAGAAGATGCTCCCAGGGAGAGGTGCACTCAAGCTCGAAGCTTCCCCCTCGTTCCCCCCTCGAGGCATGCCCTCGACCTTTGAAAACTCCCCCTCCTTCCCCTGAGCATGCTTTGAGCAGCTTGTCCCCTTGCCGAGTCACTAATGCAGGCTCATGGCACACTGTGGTTCAGCCACGGTGGTGTGTCCCGGATAAGCAGGCTGGTGAGTTGGCTTTGAACTCGCTTCGAGGCTCGAGAGAGGACCAATGGTCATGTCCACGTCGAGTTGACCATTTGGAGAGTACAAAGGTTTGCCCCCCTCGTTCCCAGTTGATGTCTACCAGGCCTCGAGACCTTGGTTTTGCCTCGACTCGCTCTTGTCAACCTTGTGAGTCCTCGAACACCTCCTCGAAGAGCTCGTTTCGTCTTGTGTCTCCCTCGAGGCACTCCCTTCGTCCTGTCCCTCATCGTGGGTCATGCTTAGGGAACTCATTCTTGCGTCGAGGGACCCCGGCCTCACTGTCGAACCCTGCCCCTGCGAGTTTCGAGTCCCTTTCGAGAGTGTCAGGTCGCTCGCTTCCCCTTCGAGGGGCTATGGCTTCGAGCAGGTATCCCTCTGCCTATCGAGAGGTCCCGAGGCGCCAAGTTTGGCCTCGAAGATTTGGTTTTTGTTTCTTCTGTGGTTGCGAGGGGCACATTCGAGCGCAGTGTGGAGTTTTTGCCTCATATCTAGTGGCAGGAAAGTGTGGGGTGGTTCGAGGTCGTGTTGTGCTACCTACAGGTGAGGAGATCCCTCGTGAGGCGCTCGGGCGCACATTACAGGCTCGTTTGGACTTCTGGGCCCTCGCTCATGGCCCAGGAGGGTTGGCTTCTCAGTTACCTTTCCCTCCTTTGAGTTCAGGATCAGTTCCACCCCTCGCCACCTCTCGAGTTCGACCCGAGATGACTCCAAGGAATCCTTCGAGGTCCCGAACTACCCAGTCTCCTTCGAGGCTCGAGTGGTCCCCTCCAAGCTACCCTCGAGCTCCCCCTGAGCTTCGTTCCCCCTTCGATTCACCCTTGAGTCGCTTTAACTGCATTCCCCCTTCAGCTGAGTAGTAGTTTTGTTTCTTTTATGTGGTTTGTTTTGTTTCGAGCTCGCATTTTCACATTTCTAGCTAGAGTTTTGTTTCGAGGATGATACCCTTGCCTCAGTTTATGATACAGCTTGGTAGGTGATGACTGGGGACAGTCATTATTTAAAGCCACCCTCGGATGTAGGGAAAGTATCCTCCCTACCAGGATATTTCATTTATTTCATTGTTTTTACTTACTGATTTGTTTTCTTTTATCTTTTCTTATCTTTTACTTAGTGTTTGTGCGCGTTGTGGCTTATGTAAGCCCGCGCAAGTACTTCGAGTGTATGGCACATACATAGAATAATAACAGACGAGTTACCCCAGACGAGAAGCCGGAAATAAGATGAAAGAAGACTCGGAATATTACTTCCCCATCCCCAGACAGTCCCTAGACGTTATCGCAGCTGTTATTTGGGTTTCTGGGCGCATTTTTGGTCTTTTCCCTGTACTCTTTGACCCTCCACCAGGCAACACCAGCCTCCTGGGACGAATTCACCACTCTTCCCCCACTAGGAGACTTTGGCCTATATCCCAAGGTCCTTTCAAATCAATCTTTACACCGGCGTTCAGATTCTCACCAAAGGAGCTCCTGTTAGGCTTCGTGGTCAATACATCATGCACGCCGGTAGAGACAGCCGCGTCAGAATTGTCAACCCAAGAAGTGGACGTACAGTTGGCCTACGTCGAGCAGCAGTGCCTGGATGGCACGGACCTAACAGCGCTGCACACAGCTAAGCGAAAAGCTACGTTTGATCGCAGAGTGCTACGGACGCACCCAAGGGAAGTCGTGTTCAAAGACGAACAATTGGTACAAGTGTACGACAGCACTCTCGACGGCACGCTAACTACAACACGCAAACTACGACCTCGATGGTCTGCACCACGCCGAGTTGCAGGCAGAGTGGGAAACTCGTATAGGATAACAACCCTCGAAGGCTTCCCAGTGAACAGCCTAGTCCACGAACGTCATCTATGCCGTTTCATACCCAGGGAAGGGATGGCGCTGGCGGAAGTCCAGCAGAGAAAGGAGGAGGTACAAGAAGAAAGGCTGCGGGGGGAGTTAGAGGAGACGAGAGAGATAGGTGAGAACACGGAAGGGGAAGAACGGTCGGATGGGGAGGAAGCGTTAGAGGACGAGGAGGACGAGCTGGAGTGCGAATCTGGAGTTTCACATAAGAGTAGGGGGCAGATGTAATGGGGACACCAGAGGGGTGGATCTCGGACAGAGCGGGACTACGGAAGGGAGACAGGGGCGTCGGTGTGGCTGGGAGAGCAGAGGTGGCGCAGTGCCAGGGGTACGAGGTGCATGGGGTCCGTACATAGCTTTAGACTTAGACGCTGCATCCGAGCAGGGATCAGCACTACTATCGAGCAGGAGACGAGTTCCGTCTGCTTTTCTGTCTTTCTTTCACTGTGGCCTCTCCACTGGACTCCTCCAGGTCCTTCTCCTTGACAAGCATGCCTGCTGAGAAATCAAGGCATGATTTCTTGTAGAAAAACTTCAGCATCTGTAGGACTTCCATTAAAACAGGTTTGATGTGGCTCCACTTCTTTGTGTCAGTCTTGGCACTCGATGAAAAAATCTGCTCACATGGGACTGCACTTCCTTGGATAGGAAGGTAGTCCATTGCCATCAAGAATAGTGTCAGATAGATGGTCTCATTCATCTAATCATAGATTCCATGAGCTGTCAGTCATGGAAAGTCAGGTAGTGACTGTACATGCTTACCTCCCAGAACTTCAGACTATCTATTCCAACACAGGAAAGCTTCATATTTAGATACAATGATAGTTCTTCTTCAACAGATCTGCCAAAGCCCTTATCAGTGAAAGAATCATCTTCATCATCATCATCATCATCAACAAGCCCATAGGCCTGTTGGAGGGTTTTCTGTTTCTTCAGTGATGCATGATGAGCACTCTCTCCCTGATCATGGTGCTCCATTGGCAATCAACTGCAATATTCAGTCATCTGTGGCATTGGATACTATAAGCAGTGGCCAGACAAAGGATGAGTGACCTACTGTGTCATGAATGACCCTGAGCATCTTTTCTATATTGGTTGGGTTCCAGTGTTTGCAAATCCACTTGAGGCATTTGTTTGGATTCAAAACTAACAGTTCAATGATTATGTGAGTAATGGAAGCTGAAGACCCATGAATAAAAGCAAGTAGAAAGCACACATACTCATGGCTATAAGGTATGCTTTCATATCACCCATCTGAGTGTAATACTTGTTGGCCTGGTTCAAACCTTCTTGTATATAGGGAGCAAGGCATGCATTGCTTGGATTTTTTCCCATCTTTTCCCAGTCACATAGAATCTCTTGAAAGCTTTGAGGTAATTACAGATGGTTGGAAGTTTTTCATGTGATAGTACTTGAATTGCATGATGAGGGACCTTGACATGATGGCAGAAGTTAAGTTGATGAGTTGCCACATCAAGCAATTGAAAATAGCACACAGACCTCAAGGATTGCTTTGAAATCTTGTAGGACATTCCACTCCATCTGTGAAAGCTTGTATTTCTTTAGGTCTCTATTGTTTGGATGGTCAAGGAAAGCATTGATTGGCTATGACATGGCATAAGTAACTATCAGTTAGTAAGTTATACAAGGTTCCTTACCTGCTCAAGGAGCCATAACTGCTGAATCATAAGATAAATGGAGTCCCACCATATTTTGACATCTTGGATTAGTTGGAGGACAGGGACCTTGCACATTCTGGTCACATTACTGTCCATGTCTTGGGCTTCCCAATATCCTTTTTCATTACCTTCCCTGATATAGCCTTCAAACACATCCCAGCACTGGCTGGATGCATGAAGCAATGTAATGACAACATGGCCAAGAGCAACCAGATGATGAGCCAAGGCTTCTTGGTATGTCTGCCTGTCATTCAAATCCTGAGGAAGGGCTGGTGCCCATGTACCAGCAAGTTCTGCAAGATTGGTGTCAGTGATCCTCTTAACTACATGTCCAGTACAGATGTTTATGATGTGAGGGAAGCGATGAATACATCAGTCTTTATGGTCAAATGCAATGTTGCATTGTTTAAGTAGTTTCCCAAGTTCATCCATGAAAGTGTCATTGTTCTTGGCATTATCTAGAGTCCAATGACCAACCTGTTCAATTCAACAATCTCAGCATACTGGGATGAATCTGATCGATAAGCATTCAGCTTACTTTTATAGTTGCATTGCTGCAATCAAGCATATCAAGAGCAACCTTTGCCAGGGCTTTGCCATCGTGGCAGCCCATTAACCAATGGAAAGCAATCAGACTCACCTCCAAAGTTAGGCATCTACTTGCATTTCACTTGATCCAGTGGGCAGTCATACCCAAGTAAGGATGATGCAATGAGTCAGACCATATGTTGGCTGTGAATGAAATTTGCCTGACAGCTGCCTGAAATTTCAGACATCAGAGATAAAAGTAGCAAGTGTAATTGAGTCTACATACCTCCATGTCCTTGTTGAGTACCTCAAAATATGATTTCCAAGCACTGATCATAAGTTTGCAAAGCTTTGTCTGCCTTGGAATATGTATGTCCTGCAAATCCTCACAGAGGAGCAAAAGGAGATCATGAAATTCATGACATTCAATGATGTTCAGGCTCTTTTGTGAAGAAATAATCTATTGTAGAATGTTAATAAACATACTGGAGGCACACCTGATCATCAGCAATGACAAAGTGAAGTAGTGCCTCCCTGAATGCCATAGGGTCAAATGTACTTCTTGACAACTCTGACTTATTGCCAATCATAGTCACAGCATGAGAGGCTGTAACCTCCCTGGGCTCCTGTGCTTCACACTGTCTGCATTTCATCTGATTCTCTCTGCTGTGTTTCCAGCACCAATGTTGAAGGCTATCCAAGTGTGTGGGGTCAAGATGTTCATGAATGATTGAGGTCAAGGTTTTCTGGCCATATGTGTAACCTGAAAGATTGATTGCAGGATGCTTACTGGCTTTCTGACTGAGATGAGCAAGTTAGTTTTCTGCATACAGTCATCCCTGTCTGCAAACAGAGCAGACTTACAAGCATTTTCAACAAGCATAGCCACCATCCTTGGTTTTGAGAAAGAAATGTTTGATGTCAAGGGCTGCATTTTTTGCTACTTTTTTCTTCACACTGCTTGCTTTCTCCCTTTCTCTTGAAGATGAAGTCAACATCAAACCAGTGAAAGAACTGTGGTCATCATCATTCTCATCACCACCCCCAGAGACTTGTGAGGTCATCTGTGAGGGTTTTTCCAGGTCTGATGAGGCTGGAGCATTGTCAGCAGTAAGGTGGGTTGGAGAAGAGGGCAGAGGATGATGGGGTGGGGGAGGTTGTCACTTGTGGATTTTACCTTGTTGAGTCTGGCAGTTTGATTCATCTGAACTGGACACATTTAAGTCAAAGTTTTCAGCTGAAGATAAAGATCCAGGAGCAGAAGGCATCTTTTGAGGTATTGGCTGAGAGCATGCAGCAAGGGGTATGATTATCAGTGCAGGTGGAGGCATGGGCATGGGCACAGGTGAGACAAGTTGCAGGACAGGGGCAGGCATGGGCATGGATGAAACAGGTTTGGGTGGGGGCATGGGCACAGGTGAAACAGGTTGCAAGTTGGGTGCAGGCAGGTTGATGGTCTTGCTCCCCTTGGCTCTGGGCTTTTGAGTTTGGGAATCAGCATCAGGACTGTGGATGGCTGTGTCAGCCCTCTTTCTCCTTGGAGGCATGGTAGACGAGGGTTTGAGAGCTTCTGAATAATTAGCACAGTTATATATGCAACCTGCTTACCACAAACAGCACTGTGGGCAACTCTTCTTGTGAGAGCACAAAGGGGAAAGGGGGAAAGCTGCAGGTTAGACCTAGGCTTGTACCAAGGGGTGCTGTGTCAGAAGGAGAAGGATAGGGAGGCCTTGGGGGCAAAGGAGGATTTTTCTTGGTGACTGGGGAGTGTTGGTGACAAAGAACTTGAAATTCTGCCCAGATAGGTGACAGGGATTTTTCTGGGTGGGGGAATGCATGTAGAGACTTGGGGCTCGAAGGATGGTGATTATAGACTCTTGTAGACGATAGTAAAATTCTCATAAACACAGGGGGACCAAGTTTGTGAACTGGCAGCAATTTACTGGTGGGAAAAGACTCAAAGATGGCAAATAGACAGTAAGACAGAAGCTGAGGGACTCTGGGAACACTCTGAAGACTCAAAGATACTCAGAAGATGACTCTGGGGACTCTCAGATACACACAAAAATGACACCAAAAGGTGGGTGGTTATTTTTCTAAGTATGGCAGACTTTTGTATGGTAGGGACAGTGGTTTCTAAAGTAAAACCAGAACAAATTGGATCTGTCAAATGTCAAAAAGTAATAAGAGAAAACATGAAGGCCAACACATGGATAACCACATGTACAGCAGCAACACAGACAAAGATAAGACAAGTAAAGACCATAAAACAAAGGCTAGTAAAAGTGGAGAGCATATAGACAGCATGCCTGGGTAGAGAGGGTACATTGTAGAGGGAGGCAGCAATTTCTTCAACCAGACTGGGATGCAGGCAGCAGCATTACCAAGAGGGCAGCAGTTTTCAGCACTATTAGAGAGAATATTGGCACCAAGGAGGTCAGGTGATGTGTGACAGGTCAGTGGGGATTGTTGACAGACCATGATCAGGAGTCATGTGTTGAGAAGGGCCTGTGTTGATAGGGGATGGGCCTATTACAGTAACTGGGGAGTGGTGGCAATGTTGCTGGCATGAGCATGTTGTGGGAAACCTATACTCCCTAAGGCTGCAGAGCACCCATAGCAGCCTTTCTCAGCATCAACAGTCACTCACTCACACATTCCCTTCTGATCATAGCATCTTCTCAGCTAATGACATTGCCACCTGTTCTAACATCACACATGTCACAGTCACAACTTCCCCCCTCGTCACATACCCTGTTCCCACCAGCAAAATCGCTGCAGACTAGCTTCTGTAATAGACCTGTCCTCTGTCACATGCACCCCCCCACTTGCCATGCAATCTCTGGACACTGCCCATTGGCAATCACCACCAACCCATCCTGTCATGTGTCAACTTATCTCCTCAGCATCTATATCTACCCTATAGGCACCAAAAACTGCCACTCTCCTAGTAAACATCACTGCCCACATCCCAATCTGGCCAAAGAAATTGCCACCAGTCTCCACTGTGCATGATTGCTACCCAGGCATGTGCTTTATACTGCTTCTCCCTTACCTACATTCATTTTTGGTGGTCTCTGTTTATTTTGTCTTCATTTACTTCACTGTAGCACATGTGGTTGTCCATGCATCAGCCTTAATGTTTCTCTTATTACTTTTTGACATATGACAGATCTGATATATTCTGATTTTACCTTAGAAACCACTGTCCCTATGATACAAAAGTCCAATGTACTTAGAAAAATAGAGGACCCACTTTTTGGTGTCACACTGTGTGTATCTGAGAGTCCCCAGAGTTGTCTTTTGAGTATCTTCAAGTCTTCAGAGCATTCCCAGAGTCCTCCAGCTTCCATCTCATCATCTATTCACCATCCTTGAGCTTTCCTGTGCTAGAAAAATCACTGCCAAGTCAAGAATTGCCTCCCTCCGAGCCCCAAGTCTCTATGTAGTCTCTACTGACCTAGAGAAATCCCTGCCATCCACATAGGGCAGAATTTTGAGTTTCCCCATTGCCTACATCCCCAGCCTCAAAGAAAAATCCCCCTTTCAACTTCTAGTCCCCTTTCTGTCTCCTTCCAACACAGCACCCCTTGGGACGAGCCTAGGTATTACCTACAGCTTTCCCCTCTTTCCCTTCACACTCTCACAAGATGAGTTGCCCACAATGTGACATGATGGAAGTGTGACATTAGCATACGTGGCAGTGTTACTAACCAAGGAAGTGTCACGATGTGTGAGGGAGTGACTATGGAGGGTGAGAAAGGCCACTAAGTGGGCTCTGTAGCCCTAGGGAGTATGGGCTCCCTACAGTGCACACATGATGCATTCATGTTTCAGTTTGTCAAGGGTCCAGTATGACCCACTTGACTCTTAGTGAGACTCCAATGTGATGATGCCACCATATATTTGAATACACTCATACAGCAATTGGGGAATTCACAACAGGCAAGTGATACATACTAATCAAGCCCATCAGAACTGGGCAATGGAGTGAGAGGACTCGGAGACCTATGCACAAGCTCAACAGTGGCATTGGACTGTTCCTGCTCCACCAATTCACTTGTAAGCTCTGTACTACCTGCAGCATACCCACTAGACTCCAAGTCATGATGTATAGGTAGCTTCACCTTGCATCTCTTTGCCTTCCTTATATTGAGGCACTCCAGCATCTGCATCAACTTTGAAAAATAATGCGATGAAATGGTGTTGCCAAAGATATTGACAGATATAATGGGCTGTGGGACAGCTGGGGCATTGTGAGGCCAGTTCTGATCAATGCATTTGTTATACATTTTGAACACACCATCATAGTCCTTGAGCAGTTCTTTCACCTTACAGAGGCAGTAAGTTTCTGTTAGATGCAAGAGTTCCTTGGCCTCCACATCAGGATCTTTCATCAGAAACTCTATGATATTGGCATTGCTCTCAGGAGGCTCAGCATAATGGGATCTGAAGGTGTTTGCAAGGGCTTTCAGAAGCAAGTTGAGTGCATCATAGTTGGGAAAGAGAGGCAGTTCTGTCCTGAGTACCTCTTGCTTGAGAAGGAAGAACTTCTTCACCATGCCACCTGATACCTCATTGAAGGTTTGTGCAATGAAGGGAGATGAGATATGTCACTTTTGGAACTGGATGGTATATTCATCAAGGCCACCCAAAGCAGGATGTAAAGAGATGACTCCAAGTCATCCACAAACATGTGGGATGCATGTTGATCATACAGAAGCACTACAGACATGAACTGCCATGTACCCTTGATCCACATGCTCATTAGCTTCAGCACCCAAGAAAAGATATCAGAAGCATACATACTGTGCATGTCAATTGCCTGGGCCCAACCATGTCAACTAATTTTGACAGGTCCCAGTTGATCAAAAGACCCTGGCTGATGTAGGGAGAGTATCCTCCCCACTAGGTATTTTGTTTTATTTCATTGTTTTTACTTACTGGATTCTTTTCTTTTCTTTTTCCTTATCTTTTTTACTTCATGTTTGGATGCATTGTGGCTTATGTAAGCCTGTGCAAGTACTTTGGGCACACAGTACATACTTAGAAACAATAATAGACATTCCACTATAGATGAGAAAGCCAGAATTATAGATGCAGAGACTCGGACTTTTATTTCTCTATCCCCTGATGTTCTATAGACATTTTCTTGAGTCTCTCTAGGGTTTTTGGGTGTGTTTTCTGGTTTTTCACCACTCTCTGACTCTCTGTACCAGGCAACTCTAGCCTCCTGGGTTGAACTGAGACCCCTTCCAACAGGAGACTATCCTAGCCTCCTCCCACACTCCTTTATCAACAATCTTTACATCTGGAGCCCACCACAAGGGGGCTGTTTTGCTTGGTAACCCTACTTCTCCCCCTGCCTCCAAGCTTGTACACACATTTTCTTGAGAACTGACATGCCAGACCTCTCGCTTTTCTCAATTCGGATTCTACTCGACGAGACCGTTCGAACGAGGTCTTTTTCGTTGCATCCACTTCAGTACTTCTGGAGATATTCTTGTTTTTGTGGAGAAAGGCCCTGTAGGACAAAAACTGGAATAACTCAGGACTGGGTGTGCCATTTCCTGTGTTTCTTCATTCTCCCAGCTCTCCTTGCCTGCCTCTACCACCCTCCAAAGTTTTGTAGCATTCTGTTGAGCAGTTCTTCCCCAGTGTGCTGCCCTCCTCCTCCCCTGCCACAGCTTAGCTCCCTAGCACTCTCCCTCATGTGTTAGCTCCCTCTCGAGTTGTAGGGAACTGTTTCCCACCATCTTAGAGTCAGTCGAAACCCCTTCGAGACCCTGCCAGCAGCTTTGAGATCCCAGCTGCATTCCAAGACCCTTTCAAGATGCATTGTGACATAGATGCTTTGTTTAGATGCATTCACTTCATTCATAACATATTCAAGATGCATTCTGAGACCCTCCAAGACACAGTCATAATGTGTTCAAGACACACCCTCATTGTTCATAATGTGTTCCAGACACAATCATATCATATTCCAGATGTATCCACTTCATTCCCCTTTTGAGATGCAATCATAATGTATTCCAGACACACCCACTTTGCTCTTGACATATTCAAGACACTTTCTGAGACTTATCGAGACACATTCATAATGTGTTCCAGATGCAATTGTATCATATTCCAGACATATCTGCTTCATTCCCCTTTCAAGATGCAATCATAATGTATTCCAGATGCACCCACTTCACTCTTAATGTATTCAAGACACTTTCCAAGACTTGTCAAGATGCATTCATATCATATTCCAGATGCATTCATATCATATTCCAGATGCATTCATATCATATTCCAGATGCAATCATATCATGTTCCAGATGCACCCTCTTTGTGATGTATTGAAGACACTTTCCAAGACCTACTGAGACATGCCTTTTGAGACACAATTGTGACATAGACACTTCCCTTAGATGCACCCATGTTCATTCATAGATGTATCCCAGATGCTTTGAGTCACACATGGTGACTAAGTTCAGTTTTCAGCAGTCGAAACCACTTCATGACATGTATACAAGACCCTGACACCCTCCCTGCTCATGTTGTGTACAAAGCTCCCCCCTCATTCCCCCTTTGAGGTGACCCTGACCCTTTGTTTGCCCCTTCAAGGCTGTTTTCAGATTCACTTTGTGAAATATATATTGGCTTATCTGTTCAGTTTCTTACTCTTGGGATACCCCTGTGGAGTACTCTTGGTCTCATTCTAGAAGATGCTCCCAGGGAGAGGCACACTTGAGTACAAAGCTCCCCCCTTGTTCCCTCTTTGAGGCATCCCCTCAAACTTCAAAGGACTCCCCTCCCTCCCCTGAGCTTGCTTCAAGCAGCTTGTCTCTTTGCCAAGTCACTTATGCAGGCTCATGGCACACTGCAGCTCAGCCATGGCAGTGTGTCCTGGATAGCAGGCTGGTGACTTAGTTCCACACTCACTTTGTAGCTCAAGAGAGGATTGGCAGTCATGTGTGCACTCAGTAGGTTGTTAGAGCACTTGAAGGTTTGTTCCCCCTGCCTCAAAACTGCTTCAAGGACTCTGTTGAAGCCACCCTTGGATCTCAAGCCCCCACAGAACCTCGTCCCTCCTTTGTGAGGCTGTGATTTTGACAGCAAAGCCTTCCCCTTTCAATCCCTGAGTCAACCCCATCCCTTGCTTGCTCTCAAGTGATCCTGAGACTACCCAGAGTGCCTTTCAAGTTTGAGAGTCCCTGCATCCCCCTCGAGTGCGATCCAGTCACCTTCAAGAACCTCCCAGACCCTTGATAGGAAGCTTCAAAGCTTCGAACCAGGCCTGAGTCGAGTTCCAAGGCTTGTCACAGCCTCTCAAGGGCTTGTCTCCCCCTCTTGAGCTGCTTCTGCCCTTTCGAGTCCAGTCCCACCCTCAAGTCAGGTCCTGAGGCTCACTGGAGCCTCTCAAAGGTCTGTTTCCCCCTTGCATGGCTCTCCTTCCCCCTCACACAGCTGTCCTTCCCCCTTGAGTTGCCTTCCAAGGCTTGTCCAGGCTCAAGGTCACTCTTGCCTTTGAAGCTGCTCTCTTGAGTCCCCTCATTGCCCCTCAGTGCCACTCTGGCACTCTCTCCCATGGGTGTTGGTACCCCTTCTTGTTGGTATTTTGTTTTTTTTATGGTCTCTTTCATTTTCAAGTTCACATTTTTGAGTTTTGACTTCAAGTTTTTGTTTTGAGGAGGATACCCTCATCTTGCTTTATGATACAGCTTGGTAGGTGGTGACTGGGGACAGTCACTATCTAAAGCCACCCTCGGATGTAGGGAGAGTATCCTCCCCACTAGGTATTTTGTTTTATTTCATTGTTTTTACTTACTGGATTCTTTTCTTTTCTTTTTCCTTATCTTTTTACTTCATGTTTGGACACATTGTGGCTTATGTAAGCCCATGCGAGTACTTCAGGCACACAGTACATACTTAGAAACAATAATAGATGTTCCACTATAGATGAGAAAGCTGGAATTATAGATGCAGAGACTCAGACTTTTATTTCTCTATCCCCTGATGTTCTATAGACATTTTCTTGAGTCTCTCTAGGATTTTTGGGCATGTTTTCTGGTTTTTCACCACTCTCTGACTCTCTGTACCAGGCAACTCTAGCCTCCTGGGTCAAACTGAGACCCCTTCCAACAGGAGACTATCCTAGCCTCCTCCTGCACTCCTTTATCAACAATCTTTACACTGAGATATATGATGATATTGCCAGGAATCAGGTCGCAGTGTAGGATACTGGCCTTTTTCAATGTATCAGAATGGGCTATACAGATTCAGATGAGTGGAAAGTTGCATCAGGTCAGAACCCACCAATCAATGCATCATGAATTGCTGACACAAGTTCATGAGCAGACCCAAAGGCAGTTAACATACATCTGTTGGCATCAAGGACAAGCTGATGATGGGTATGGGCAATGAGTACAGCTCCCAGGGGGCACAACCAATCCTCTCCTGAGAATTGCACTGTTTGAGTCTTCTGTTCCTCCATGCATAGCACATCCCCATAGGCCAGGCAAGTGGGTACATTGTGAATGCCAGCTCTGTTCAGTCTCCTATATGTTTCTCCCTCACTTAGAATGCTATCCAGATTAATTCACCATGAGTCTTTCAGAAAAACCTTCTTGTGGCTGTGCCACTCATAGGCAGCACATGCTCATGTAGCATGGCTGACAGGTGGGTACACTTGCAGGGTAGGAGCAGGAAAGATAAGAAGCAAAGGAGCACTGCCATTATGTGGTACAGAAGTTGTGAGCATGCATACTGTCAGTTTGAGACCCAGCTGCCCCCTAGCCTTGCAAGCCTCAGTTGCAGAGGCCTCAGTGACAGTGGTGTCAATGCCACACAACTCTGGGGGAGCCTGTGAGTAACATAAGAAAAACTTGGCCAGCATTTGATCTTTGCCATATTTGATGGGGCATGTCACAATGACACCCTCCTGATCCCACCTCATGATATGTGCAGTATCCCAAACAATGAGGACAGAAAAAGCATGAGTACAATACTGAGAGCCAAGTTGTGCAGAAGCATAAGCTGTAATTTGGCCCAGGGTGTCCTTCACTGATTTACTGGGGTGAACAAAGCTGGGGAAACCTGACTGTTCTTCAATGAATGGACCATCAAAAGCATCCAAAGATGCATCCCACTTGAACTCAACACAGATTTCAATCTTGGAACAATTGCACCCAGTGGAATAATCATCGGAATAAATGGAAAGATTGGGTTTGACTGATAGGAAAACATGCTGCAATTCTTGGTATCCAGTTTGGCATGTGAGTCAACCAGTTGTAAGTTAGGAGTGAATGGCTGCATCTCTTGGATCTGTCAGTGCATGTGATACTATATCAGTACATATATTACACAGAATTCTAGCACATGAACTTACAAATGGTTGATAGGCATCCAATTCCAACATTACTTTGAGAGTGCACTGGAATGCATCAGATGTGAAGTTGATATTTGAGTATCCAGGTAGCTTGTTCTTAGGTAGAAACTCATCCAAGGACATGCACACAGGCATTGGCCCAATGAGATACCCCTTTATCTCATCACCCAGCATGTGTATTGTGGTGTGGCAAAGGCACAAGAGTGTTGAAAAGTGAAGCATGCTGGCTGGACCAGCCTTCATGGGGGTATTGGTCACACCTGGAAAGGCAGGCTGAGTAGGAAGGGACATTGGTGTATGCTGAGGTGTAGTAGGATGGACTGCAGGATTGGGAGCCACTGCAGCCTGAGGAGACTGGAGTCTGCTTGCTTTGTTGTACATAGAAGTCAATAGTGATCATTGAAGACCAGACATGAATTAACCAGGGGACATGGAGGTGCTAAAGAGTAGGGTCCTTGTTGAGATTGTGCACCAGTCTGCTCAGCAGTGTAGGATGGTCAGGGCACATGCCACAGAGAGAGGACTCTAACATGGTAACACCTTGCAATAAATGATAAATTATTATTATTAACAATATTACAAATTACAACTGGTAATTATAAGTACAAAAATGGGCTTTGAGCTGACTGGCCAGCGACTGCTAAGCCAAACAAAAGGTTGCTTTGGCCCTGTAAGTTCACGAAGGGCAGCCAGTAGAAGCCAGAAGTGAGCTTCAGCTATAGCTGGCTGAGCTGCCAAGCCACAGCAACACTATCAGTCACCATACCCAGCTCCATTACCAAACCTTGTTTGTGCAACCCAAGATTCACTGCATCGGTGGGGTTGGCCATGGATACCCAGGGCTTCAACATGGTCTGAGTAATGTGCTTATCCTGATGAATGGTTCCCAGGCCTGCATAAAGAATACACATCCAAACAAGGACATAAATGAGTGACTCTAAGTCATCACTTGCAGTGTGCATTGTGTCATCTTTCTTATAGCCAATGAGAATATTGGCTGACATGAACAGTATCATCCCCTATCCAAAAATCATAAGCAATGACAATTGAGGGAGTGGGGGATTACTTATGGTATGATCACCAGCAGTCAAGGCCTGGGGTTGGGATTGATCAAGTTTGGTCACATAGTCAAAATCAATGAGTAGGCCATTACACAAGGTGCCAGTCTGGATCTGTTGGCACCTTTCCTGATCCCACTGAATGAGCTTCTGCTCATGTGTTTCCTCTGTTACACTGTCTGCTGCATCATTACAGCAAGACTCCATATGAGAATCCCTACCATCATCTTGGGAACATTTACCATCACAGGGCTATTCTTCACTACTGGAGGCTGCAACCTTGCGATGTTGCATGGTTTTGCCCATGAGAAGATTGCAGGGGTAAATCATGATGTTGTTGTTGCTGAGGTCACAGTGCAGAATGTGATATTGCATGACAAGAGTCATATGAATTGTGGGCATTGTCAGAACATGTACAGTAGTTTGCTGTCCTGATGTACCATCGAGGATGTCAATAAAAATGCTGAGAAGTTTGCAGATAGAATTGAAGTTAGATAGGGGAGTGGCAACTGGCAACATAACAAGCCTATGGTGGATTTGAACATCTTCTATGTGGAAAGGGAAATCATGATGTAGATGCATATTGTCATCCAAGCTGCTGATTTTAACAGTCCAGGCAGCGACAAGCTCAGGAACCCCCTTCAAGCCTTGGATTTTGCAGAGTATATCTTCTTCATGACTGACCCAGCTTGCAGACATCCACAAATCCTTCACCATGTAGTGCTCCTCATTGAGGCAGATGTGCCAACATGATGTAGCTCAACCACAGATTAAGAAGCTGAAGAAAATCTGATCTATGATATTGTATGTTACAGACATGACCTGGATAGTGCCAGGGCTGGTGTCCCATGATAGAATGCATTGGGAAATGGATGGGAAGTAAATCAATGTTGGATCATATCTGATGTGTTCAAGATTGCTGAGTGTGAACATTGCTAGCATACATAGAAGTATGTGTGGGGATTGGTGAATATCATAGGGGCAGGAATGGATAGCTCCAGAGCAATTGAACATATGGGCACAAAACTTCTGACCAGTGATGGATAATGCAAATAAGAATTGTCAACCTGGTTGGGCTGTGAAGACTGCATAAGCTTTGTGCATAACAGCATTGCAAATAGTCCCAACATCATTGGATAGTGAGTATGCTCCAGTCATTAGCTCCATGAAGGATATGACATCCTTCCATGACAATTCTGGTGGAGGTCTGAAAGTGCATCCAAGAGAGTCCTCACATAGGACCACATCAGGTTTCCATGGCATCAAACCATCCTTGACTGGTTTACAGGACATCTCTGAGAACCACAGACAATGCTTCATGTTATGCAAGGTGGCAGTGGCATGTGTAACTCTGCAATGGGTAACTGTAGGCCCTAAGATTTCAGTACTGGCACTACCAGGAACAAAGGCACACATGGCAAGTGTGATCTTGTTCAATCACTTTGCAACCTGCCACTCCTCTGAACCAGCAGTAGGTAAGAAGGTCCCATCAATGGTTTCTTCCTGTCAAGTCCCAATGATATGCCTGCAAACAGTCTCATGTCTTGTGCCAGTACTTGAGCAACTTTGTTGAGGCTGGGATGAGCCAGCTGATGGTGATGGAAGTCTCAGGATTTTGGGAACCTGCATTGGCTCCCAATGCCCATTAAAATGGAGAGCTTCACCTCTGTGCTTGAGAGATGAGATTGTTAGTGGTGAATTCACATCTGCTTGGGGTATATGTTTCATCATTGTAGGCAGCAGTTTACCACATTGATCCAGGATATAGTGAGATTGAGTACTGAGAAACTCTTCATCCATAGTGGCATCCTGCAGTTCAACCAGAAGATCCTGGTTGACATCCTCCACCCTGAAAAATTTGCCTGTTGTAGGAATAGATGTAGTTTTTAGTTTCAGAGGGGAGTTCTGTGGTACTGCATACTGCACATGCATTGAAGTGTCCATGGTGGTAAGTCAGGCTGGTAGTACCACTACAGTTGCATTTACATAGTGGTCCCATTGTGATGGAATATGAGTCTGAGGGTGGCTGTGAATGTGTCATGATCATGCAACTCCTGGCTATCATGATTTGCTGGTTGACATTACTTCTGGTAGATGGCCTTCTCCTGGTGTATGAGTGATTGATCTCTGGACTCCAGAGCTCAAACCCCAGTACACTGCCTTTCCTTTGTTCAGTATATAGTTTCATAGGTTTCACTTTAGTATAGCTTCCCCATTCTGCAGCTTATGTTCCAGCCACCAGTGGTCTGGCTTTCAACCACCCAGTCAGTAGTTTAGTTGCTCCATACATAGCTTTAGTACTACAGATTACCAGTACTGCTGGTACACTGGCATTAGTACTTCTGGTACTTAGGTATATAAGCCATGTACTTACTTCTGTAGATACTTAGTGATAATATCAACTTGAACTCCAAGCATCCCATACCTCCCTACCTGTCTCCCTTGCTTAGTCACTTGGCATACCTGGAACCTATCCAAGGGCCCAGTTCATGAGCTGAGGCCAATACAGGTGATGTGCCAACTCTGTAGGTCCTGGAACTCATGACCCCCTTGCCAGAACTATGCTGGCACTTGTTTTCCCAGTCTGGACCTAGCCCTTGGAACATGGTTCTAACAGTATATTATCACTCCCACTTGGATAGGTTCACTATCATCCTTGTGGTTATGTCTAACACCCTGTCATTACCCCCCCTGGACATGCCCTGGTGCCTGTCCACCAACCCTCACTCCATCTCTCCACTATGGTCACCTGACCTTCCCTGGCCTGTGTCAATGGTTGACTCACTAACCTTTCCTGAGTCACTGGTCATCCCTGATTACCTAATTGGCCCCTAAAAAGGCTCAAGGTTAGTCTCACCAAAACCCTGGTCTAACTCCAGACCAACTTCATCTCCAGACTCTGTGAAGCATCTATGATACTCCATTCAGCAGGGTTACCCTTGGTAACATTTGTAGTTTTTGTTGGGTTCTTAACCATTGGTACTAGGAAATCACTAACTCCCCCTACATGATCCATTGATTGATTGGGTTTGGAGTAGTACCTGTTCCAGCCTTTGCCCATGGAATGCCAGCCTGTTTTTTGACTCTGTCCTGGTCATCCCAGCTTTTGATGCTTGCCTTCAAGCACTCTGACCTACACTCCAACCTGCTGCCCACTCCCAATTCTTGCTCTCTGCAAAACTGGCTTCATTTGTCTTGGCATTTTGTTGTCTCCTCCAAGACTGGCCTTCATGGCTACCTCACTGGCCTGCCCCAGTGTACTCCCTACTTTTCATTTCTTCCATTCCAACTCATGTGCCCTCCCTACAGACCTACTTTTCCAGGAAGATTGAGAACCAGCACTCTTTGTTCTGGCCTGGTTTTCACTTTCCAGCTTAGCAACACTCTTGACTTTCTCAGACAAGTGTCCCTTGGACTTCATGGTCACCCACACTCGCTTCCCTGTTTTACCCCTTTAGGCAACTTGTGAAAACCAACTTTCCTTTGAGAAAATCATTCTCTAATTGAACATTAAGCAACACATTTCCTCCACTCAGAGACCTCTGAACTACTCTTTCTTTAAACAATCTAACATCACTCCCTCTTCTAAAAAATTGTCTCACTCAATGTCATCCTTCCCTAACAATTACATTCCCCCACATCTCCCTTGTCATCCTGCTAGAGCATTCCTCCAGCATTTTCATCCTGGGCCTCCTCTGCCCCTCACTCATCAGCAGAGAAGAGAGATAGCTCTCATAGAGCAGACTCTTCATGAAGACCCTTTCTCCCACCCATTTATTGGGTATGCTGTGGCAGTTGTCATTTTCTGCCTAATTTTCATCATCCTCTCAGCCTGGATGGGACCCCTGCCCTTCACTGTCCCATGCACACCAGCTGGAACCCTGGCTCTGGTCTCTTATGGTGCCCCCCAACTCTGACCAGCACTCATTGCCACCCTCTGGCCCTCAGACCCCCCAGCCCTTGACTTCAGTACCCTTTGTGGTACTTGAGACTTCTGTTCATGTTCCCACTGTTGCCCTCTTCCAGCACCTCCAGACCTCTATGCCAGCCCCTACTGTACCTTGTGGGCTCGGTACTTACATAAGAGGGGGATGGTGCCTTCATGTATAAACCCTCACAACACTTTTGTTTACTTCATGCCTGATACTTACCTTTGTTTTCTGGTAGTTAGTCAATATCCTGGTACTAACTATAAGTACCAGTAGACCACTTTCTGTGTTCCAGTATGTTTTGTCAAAGTACTGGTATGACACTTGTTACTACTGGTACACCACTCATTTCTACTTCATGTACCATTTCTCATTTGTTCCTTTCTGAACTATGTCGTTACTTATACTTATGTTACTCTTGGTCTTTATTGTGTTCTGTAAATCCTGGACCCTTCCCATTACTTACCAGCTCTTGGTCTTCATCTTATGGTACCCCCCATGCAGAGACACAGACAAACAAAACTATGAAAACAAGACTAACAACTAGGATGAAACTTTTGTATTTACAAGTACCAGCCCCTGGCCTGGTACTCACTCCTCTGGATCACTCTCTGGGGCTTCTCCCCTCTCTGCATCCTTGTCAGTCTCCCTGTCACTTGTCTCTTCACTGGTACTCTCCTCATCACTTGACTCTTCCATTTCTGCCATCTGCCAGTACTCTGTCTCCTGAAGAAGTTCATAGAGGCAGTTGTTGAACTGCCTCTGCATGCACTGGGTCTCTTTGGCCATCTCCCAGTGTTTGGCCATTTTGCTGGTATGCCAGTCTATGGCTGCCACAATAGCCTGTAACCCCTGTGCCACTAGGGTCTCCCCAGCCACATTCTCAGACCTCAAAGGCCTGGCCTGCACTTCCACCTCCAGACTCTTTGCTTGTGCCCATTTCTTCTTATCACCAGCTCTTGGTGACATCACTTCTTCCAGCCCTCACTTCTTTCTCCTCTTGGCACCTGGCAACATGCACTGCTCTTTCAGGCCTGATGTAAAGGGTATGCCTTCTCATCCACTTATTCACTTATCACTCAAATATACACATGACCAGTGTTATATTGAGTGATGCAGTAAGGTAGAAAAGAAGTTCTGTCTACTCTGCAAGTGCCCTCCCTCATATGGGTGCTCATCACCATTATGTAATATCTGTATAGTACCAGAGTTCAATCATATTAATGAACTCTGCATTAGCCCTTATCTTAACAAGGGCTATGCACAACACAACTATTGAACCAATAGTAATAGGTAAGGAGGGCTTACCCCTCCTTACACCCTCCCCCTGAAGAACCCACTTATGGGTTCTTCAAAGTCAAACAGTAACAGCTCCACAACATGTACACAATTTGTAATCACACTCATGTATATACAGACCACAAGTGTGACAGACCCAATGAGCATGCCATGCGAGTGACCTGAGCATTACATAGGTGCAGGACTGCCCCCATCAACCTCCATAGGCAGCTCCCCAGTGCTGGGAGCTGTTGGGGTTTCAAAGTCCCAGTCCTCAATTTCCATACTGAGGATGACCCCTCTGACCACCTCAGCACCTCTCAGTGATTGAGCATTGGCAGGGACAGGCTTGACATCTTGGAAGTCCCAAAGTCCCAACTCCTGGGCATGCTCCATATAGAATTCAAGGGATCACTTTTCAGCCAGTCAATCATCATTGGTACCCATGAGGTAATCGACCTCCATCATGCTGTCATGGACATGTTGTCCCTTCTTGTGAAGTGCATCACTTTCATCGACCAGGAAGTTCACACCCCATGAGTAGAGGTCATTGGCTTCCTGGAAGCTCAGCCCATTCTTGGCGAGATACTGGGCTATGTCCATGGGCGACAGCATGACATCCTTAGCTGCATCCCAGTTGCATTTGGCATCTGGGACAATGGTCAATCCCTCACTCTCCACAATGGCCCTGTACCAGCCAGTGACTGTGAATAGTCTGGCAAAATTACAACTCCACCCATGTTGGTTGGAGTCATAGCAGAACCAAGGCATGAAGTACCCTTCCAGGATAAAGCCTCGGAGTCATCACAATAAGGCAGCCTCCTTGTCCTCTGCAAACTCTTCAATCAGGCCAGCCACTCCTGGGAAGCTTGACATCTTGTCAACATCTATGTACCTCTGCATGTACTCCCTCCAGCACAGTAGAGGTTCTCCCCAGTTCAGAGCAAGCCTGGAAGTTTTGTCCTGATGGGACCTTTTCTTTGGGTCCCTGCAATCAATTACTGGGGGTATCACAGGGATAGGCAGTATTGATGCCTGAGGGTTCACCTTGGTATGTGGAGGGGGTTTGACAACAGGTGGGGTTCTGTCCACCTGGGGGATAGGAGTCAGCTTGTGAGGGATGATAGGCTCCTCATGAGCCTTGGTAGGGCTGGCTTGACATCCTTCATAAGCTGGGGGTGGGTAAGGTGCAAGCCCTGTAACAGAGGACTTGTAGTTTTCACATTTGGACTTGCCTTTGGCTGCCATCCAAGCAGGAGGGTGCCACTGCAACAGCATGTAGGCAGCAACAGGGTTCTTGGCCAGTTTCTTTCCCATGTGCCCATCAACATCAGCCAAGTATCTATTGAGCCAGGTTATGAGGCATTGGGCAGACCTGGCATTATGTGCATGGCTTTTGTTGGTCTCCCTGGATGCACAAGCATAGACTTTGTCTATCTTGTGGGGTGTATTTAACAGGTGCACTGCACCTGGGGGGACTGCTCCAAACAGTGTTGGAGTGTAGCCTGCAGATATTGCCCTCTCCACATCATAGCAGTGGGGGGCTTCAAACTGGTAGAGGTTCTGCTGCACTTGAATGTGCAGGAACTTCCTGCCATTCAGCAGAACAATGGCTTGGTGAGGGTGTTCCCTTTGATCAATGGGGAACCTGGTAGTGGCCTCTTTGAGGTGGTCAGTCAGAAGGGGGTGTTTGAGACAAGGCCATGTTTCCACAGACTCATCAGGAGTGTTGTGTGGCATCTCATGGGATTCCACATGGGACACAAGAGGGTTGGTGACAGACACAAGGTTGGTGGCACGAGGAGGGGAGTGAGGTTGTTGACTACATGCAGTGGGAGGTGCCCACTCCCTCCCCCTGAAAGATGAGCCACAAGGCTCACAGACAAAGGCCCAGCACCTGCCAGCTGGGGGGGGCAGTCATGATGGGGATGGGATGCCAGGGAGGCCACACATGCACATTTGAAGTCATGGTCTTCGTCGAGGTGCTCACACTTGTCCTGGTAGTGGTGAGCATGGGAGTGCCAGTAGTCTTGGTTGGCCTGAAGTCAATCAATGTCCTGTCACAAGGTCGAACCATTGTCCAGCCCAAGGAGACATGACAGCACACACACACAATCAGATTGTGTGTGTACAAGGTCAGGTGACCCAAGCACCAGGTCTTGTGCCATATGCAGCACATACACTGAGCACACACTGCAGCCATCTGGCTGGCCACAGTCATCATGGATGACCACCCTGAACTCACTGGTGTGCCACTTTCAACATGGGGGTGAGACAGAATGCTCACAATGATGTTTGGGGTCATGTGAGTGTGAGTGAGAGGGGGAAGGGGACCTGGAGTATGCCAGTGACCAATGACGAGGGGGGGTGTCATCCCTCATGTGTTGTTTGGAGGTATGATGATGTGCCCTGTCATCAGGGGACATGGACATGTCAGTGGGGACAGCAGCATCTCAACATGGAGATGCTGCTGGGGCACAGGAATGGGGCAGACAATGGGACATGGCTATCTAGATGCTACTATGTAGATGCTGTAAGAAGAGAAGAGTAGAGAAATGAACAGGAGAACCTTTTTGGAAAAAGGAAAGACAATTGCATAATCAAGTGATAAGGTTTTGTTGCAATCAAACATGCTAAGTATGTAGCCAGTGGTGGAAGAGCCAGACTGTGCCTCCCTCATCATAGTTGTGCTGCTCCACCTCTAGCTTACACTGTCATGTCACTCTGGTACTACTTCCCATGCCACCTGGCACATGGTCACATGACCCTGCCTGCTCCTCTCAGCCCCTTGGCCCCTCTCCACTCCATCTGCCCCCTAAGCTCGAGGCAAACCTCCAGGTTTGCTATCCCTCATCACTCTCCCACTCCTCTGTCCACTTGCCTTCCTGCTCTTCTGTCTCCTCCACCTCTCCATTCTCTCTCTCCCGGTCCACCCTCTCTTTCTCCATCTCTTGTACCTCCTCCAGTGCTGACCCTTCCCTTGGGATGAAGAGCCTTAACCTTCTGGCATGCACCAGCCCTCCTATCAGGATACCTTCCAGTGTCATCACCTTGTATGAATTGCCAACTTGCTCTATGACCCATCTTGGTGCTGACCAGCATGGTAGCAGTTTCTGTGCACTTGCCATGGTGAAATCCAGTGCATTGTTGTACACCTGCACCAGATCGCCTGCCCTGAAAACCACCTCCCCTTCCTTCAAACCTACTACTTGCTTGTCGAACACCTCCTTTCACCATACTGCATGTTTGACTGCCTGGCTGGCACCATCAAGCCTTTGCTGCTCTATGTACACTAGCTGCACATCCACATCCTTTCCTCCCAACTCCTTCACTGCTTCATCCACCAGTGTCCAAGTCATGTTGATGATGAAACCTAGTAATAGTTCTTTTGGCAAGAGCTGGAATGCTGGTATTATATGTTCATTTAACTGTTGTATTGCTTCTTTGAAATGAATTGGCCATGATGCTGTGACATTTGCTGGTGGTGGTGCTTCCCCCTCATCTTCTCCAAGCTCCAGGCTGCACATCCTTTTTAGTCACCCTAAAAGTTTCCTGTTAGCATTCTCCACTAAGCCATTGACCCATGGTGCATAAGCTGCTACTATGTGTTGTTCCACTCCATTCACTTTGCACCACATCTTGACCTCTCCATTATTGAAGTGTGTGCCCCTGTCCATCATGAAAGTCTTGGGTGCTCAGAATGTTCCCTTGATCGCATTTAGGCCATCCACCATTGTTTTTGCCATGCTGTGCATCTTCAACTTGAACCCCCACACATACTGTGAGTACATGTCCAGTACCAGGAGTACTGTGTGGTATCTGCCTTTTCCCTTTGGCAGGCTGAGGTAGTCCACCACCACCAGCTTGAATGGGTGCTGTCTTGTTATTGGGTACAATAGTGAGTGCAGGCCAGTACTGCCAAAGTTTTTGCACTGTGGACACTGTCTTATGGCTTTCATGATTGACAGGTTGAGTCTCAGGCTGTAAATTCTGTCCATCAGCTGCAGTTTTACTAGATCCCTACCCCAATGTCTGTTACTCTGGTGTTCCTTTGATGCCAGTTCCACTGCCTCTTCTTGCATTACACATTCAAGCTCCAGTCTTGCTTGAAGAGACTTGGTGGATGCTAGCCACCATAACTTTCCATCCTTGATGTGGTAGCCTTCTGCCCTGTGTCTTGCTCATCTTTGCTCCCTGCTCATGTTGTTTTTGTCTAGCTTGGTGATAGCCTCAATGACCTCTAAGAACAATGGTTCATCAGTAAACCTTTGCTGCAATTGGCTTATGGTGGGTTCCTGGCTTATCATGAACAAGTCATTTATGATGCCCCTTGTCGCTTCCCAATCTTCACTGACTGCCCAAGTGCTGCCATCTCCTGGCTCTTTCAGTTGTCCTGTATACATGCAGCTCAGTGCATCTGCCACTGTGTTGGTTTTCCCTGGTCTGTGGTGTACTGCTATGATCTGATATGCTGATATGCCATCCCTCCACCATGCATGCACTGTGGACAATCACTCACTACACAGCATGTCCCTTAGGGCTATGCAGTCCATCTCAATCTCCACCAGGAACCCCCATATCATGTTGCTGAAGTGGTTGAACCTGAACTTGAGCACTGTGAATTCTAAGACATATGGTTTGTATCTCTCTTCTGCTGGTGATGTCCTTTTTGATGCAAACCCCACCAGGTGTACCATTGTCTTTTCTTCTCCACCTGGTTGCACTGTGGTGAACCATTGTGACAGCACTGCTCTGAACCCCTCCTTGCAGCTGTCCATTGTGAGGATGAACAGCATGCCGTCAAATTTGGGCGCTCATAGTACCAGTTCTGTTACTAGCAACTGTTTCAGCTGTAAGAACACTTTTGTGTGTTTTCATGACCAATACTTGTCTAACAACCTATCCCTCAGGTACTGGCAGTATCATTTCTTCCCTGCCTTTACTGTTGGGTCCAGGAGATCTAGGTTCCTTTGCAAGTCCATCAGCAGTGCTGCTATTCTTGCATAATCTCTGATCAACATTCAGAAGTAACCTGTTAGGCCTAAAAACCACATCAATTCTAGCAGTGTGGTTGGTACCTTCCACTTAGCTATGACTTCAAGCTTGGCTATGTCCAGTTTGATGCCACTTTTCCTGACCCTTACTCCTCTGAAGATGACTTCTTTGAAGAACAGCTTTGTCTTTGCTGGCAATAGAGACAGATCCCTTTCGCTGCACCTCATCAGGAATTTGCACACTCTCTGTAGCAACTCCATGAACACATCTCCCACCATACTGTTGTCATCTACGAATGTTTTGAGCCCCAACTCTATTGTGATATCCCTGAGTGCTGCATTCATCATATCTGAGAAGCATGCTGGCACTCCCAGGAGACCCATTGGCATTCATTGGTAACATTGGAACCCTTGTCCCTCTGTGTATATGCACAGGTATGGCTGGTCTTGTTCCTTGACTTTTATCACATAGAAGCCTGATGCCAAGTCTATTATGCAGACATATTCATGCCCCGCTAGTCACTGCTGTTTTGCTTTGATGTCTCCCTGCAGCATTGGTGCTACCATTGTTATCTTGTTGAGCTCTCCGAAGTTCTGGCAGACTCACCATTTGGGTTTGCCCTCCTGAGGTCAGTCCACCACAGTTTGCATTGGCTTTTGTGGGGGGTCTAAGCTTTGCTCCCCTCCATTTGGCATGCACTGCTCCTTGACAATCCACCTGATCTCATCCATTGTTAAGCCTGGTGTGCCATGTGCCTTCTGTGCTAACACCATTGGGTGTACTGCTTTGACTTCGTCTGCCCATATGTTGTGCAATATTCCTGCCTCATTGAACTCATCAAGTACTGGCAGGTACCATTCCCTTTGCACTTGTGTCAATGGCTTCTGATGTACCTTTAACAGAAACTTGGCACCCTCCAGGATATTCAGCCTGAACTTAATGAAGTCTACCAGCTTCACCTCCTGTACTGATAGTGTGAATGTGTCTGCAAACTCCACTACCAGGTCTTGCACCTGCTTGAGCTTGTTCAGCACTAGATCTCCATATTCAACCATGGCCACCACCCTTTTTACCCTGGGGGGATAGAACAGGCCTTTCTCTGTGAGTCTGGTGAATATTTCTTCACTGTTCTCTTCTGTGCTTATCTTCATTTCTGCTAGTCATCCCTTGTCCTCTTCACTCGCTTCTTCCTCTACTGCCACTGCTCCTACCCCTGTGTGGTCCTCATCTCCCCTCTCTGTTTCCTCCTCTCTCTTTTGTGCTTGTTCACCTTTGCTCCCTTGGTCCACTTCTTTCCCTCCTGTTGGGCCTGGTACCTGCATTGGCAGGACTGATGCTGGTATCATTCTCTTTGCATAGTTCATGATTTCGTGCTGTCCATCTCGACTCAGTAGCCAGATTGAGTTTGTTCTGTAGTTGTGTACTGCTTTTGCCTTGTCCAACAGTGGTTTCCCTGCCAGCATTTTCCACAACCTCCCACTCAGGAAGACTTCAAAAGATGTTTTGAGTGACACTGGTCCCCATCACACCATGCCTGACCACATTCCCTTTGATGGTATCAGTGACCTGTCTGCCATTCTTAGCATCTGCATGGATGGCATTAAGTCATTCAGTCTCTGTGTTACCCTTTGGTATGCTTCCCAGTCAATTGCATTTATCATTGCTCCACTGTTGACCAATGCTAGGAACCTTATGCATTCCCCTTGTGGACCCTCTAGGCTTGGCACTGCTAGGAAGGGGCTGCTTTTGTGTGTGCTGATTGGTTTACCCTTCACATCCAACCAGTAGACATCAGTGACTGTATTCCCATGACTCTCTAAGTTACTGCTATCCCCATTCCCCATTCACTCCTCTGCTTTCCTTTCTGCTGGGACACTTTCAGGTGGATCAGTTCTTGGGACTACAGCTGATCTGCTGTTATCTGCAGTTGCAGATCATTTTCCTCCTCTGTCCATCCCCACACATTCTCATACTCACTCTGGTGCTCCTCTGCCTGCTATGCATCCCATGGAGTTACTGCATGTACCATTGTTGCAGCTTGGCATGGCTGCATGGTTGCTTGTGCTGTCAGCCACATGTAATTTACTGGCGCTGTTGCCATCCTGAGTTGTGTCATTCTTCTCAACATGGCAGCTACCAACTGCCTCCAGTGTGTCTTGTGAGGTTTGAGCATTTCCTTTGCTGTGCATGTATTCCCTATGTGTGGTGGGTCTGTGACTAACCCACAGCTAAAGCACTCTCCTGCCCCTGCTGCCACTGTTCCTGGTTTTAGTGCGTATGGTCTCTCGAGCAATAGCAGGATGTCATAGCCATACATTTTGTGCCATGCTTCGACATCTGCTTCATATTGGCACCTGCCTGCATCTGTGTCTGGCCTTCGAGGTAGTGAACTCACTTTCTCCAGTATCTGTGCCCTCATGAGTGGTGGCCACTGCACCATTGCACCTCTTGTGTACATTGCTGTTGTGCCAGCAAGACTCAGTCCCTGCATGGCAAACATTTGGGTTGGGGGGTGGTGAACTGTCCCTGCTGTTGTGGCATGAGCATTGTGCACATGGGTCCTCATGTGCTAATGATTGTTGCTCAAATACTCATGTTTGCCATCTGCTGCTGCAGCAACACATTCAAGGTCTGGTCCCTTGCTTGTTCCTTGCTGTGCTGCTCTTTGTTCCTCCTCAGCTTGTCTACCTTGACACTCCACACCACCACTACAAATTCTTCCCAACTCAAGTAGTCCTCATCCAATTCATCCCTGAGGATTTGTGGGGCTCCTTCCACTGTGCATACCACTAGTGTTCCTCCTGTATCTCCCATGCTGAGTGCCAGCCTCTTCACCTGCTCTGCCCAAAGTATGTGTCCATAGTCTCCTGTTTGTCCTTCTTCTACCCACTCTCCTACCTCCTCTTCCCACAGCACCTGGTCTTGGATCTGTTCCCTCTGTTGTACCCTCATCAACTTGGGGTGTCATGTTGGCAGCCACCTTTTCATGAATGCAGCCTTTAGTGCTGCCATGTCCTTTTTGTCCTCTGATGGTAGGTCTTTGAACCAGTTGTCTGTGTAACTTCCTGGTGCTAACTGGAGCCCAAACCTGTCTATTTTCCTGGTTTCTGACCATGAGTCTGGTACTGAGAGTTGGAACTGTGCAAACCACTCCATTGGCTCCTCTTTGTTGCCATAGTCCCCATGGAACAGAGGTATGATTTTTGCTGCATCCATCATGGTTCTTTGGATCATGTTAGCTGACAGTGAGCTCTGAGTTGGTGCCAGTGTTTGTCCTATTGTCAACCTGCGATGCCTGCCTTTCTGACTCGCTTTGGGGGTGGGTGATGGGGGCATTGCTGGTTGCATATTATATGGTCTATATGTGTATGTTGCAGTTGGCATTACAAAGATAGCTGGTCTTAGTCTGAACTGGGGGGTGCCTCCTCTACCCTCCTGCTGACTGTCTGGTTCCATTATGCCTGAATCCTCCTGCTCCCTTCAAGAGATTCCCCATGCTGCTGTGCCCTTGTCTGATACAGATGATTCCGAAATGCTACTTTCTGACATTGGTTCACTCTCTTCACTTTGGTTCCATTGCCTGATGCCTCTGAGTGCTGCTATTGCATGCAGTGGAATTGGGTCTGTAGTCACCTGTCTCCTTAGGGTTCAGGTTCCCTTCTCATCTCCAGATGGAAGAGCCAGACTGTGCCTCCCTTGTTGTAGCTGTGTTGCTCCACCTCTAGCTTACACTGTCATGTCACTCTGGTACCACTTCCCACACCACCTGGCATGTGGTCACGTGACCCTGCCTGCTCTCAGCCCCTTGGCCCCTCTCTGCTCCAGCAGCAAGTCCAAAATGGGTGTGAGATAGTTGGGGGGGCACAATGGTGGTCGTGTAGTCATGTGCAAGTCACATGTGTGGAACAGATGTAAAGCACAAGGCTGTTCACTACTACACAGTAGTGTCCATAGTACACTGACTGCATTTAGGCAGTCAGCAGGGTTCATCCACACCATGCAGCTCAAGGTACCTATCTAAGGCCTTGAGGTCTTTACAGTGCAGGTAAGGTTCCCAAGTGGAGTCTCCCAGACTCCACTTGACCAGGAATTCCAGCTGACAGCCCACCCATTGGTGGGCATTTATTTCATCTACCAGCCATTCTGTGTCATCAGGCATGCCCACATTGTAGAAGACATGGGCATCACATTTAGGGAACAATGTGTTGTCATTGGGTTCATGATGACACAAGAGGTTAGCATGGAAGGTTGGGTGGATACACCATTCCTGGAGCTGCTTTGGCAGCTCCAGAGTGTACATATCTGTGGACAGGTTTGCTCAAACAATTTTCATGGGGCTGATGTACTTGGGGAGAGCTTCTGTGCATGTCCCTTGGGCAAGGTGAGATTCTTTGTGGATAGGTACACCAGGTCTCCCTCATTGTATTTCCCTCCTTCCCTCCATCATTTGTTAGCATGGTGTGTCTGCACCATGTGGGCCTTGATTATGGCATCGTGTGCCATTGCCAGGTTTTCCTTTGCTTGACAGATGAAGGATGTTACCCCCAGGAGCAGTCATGACCAACCGCTCCTCAACATTAGGCAGTGATTGGGGCAGGTACCCATATGTCAGCTCGAATGGTGTGAAGCCCATCAAGCTGCTTACATTTGAGTTGATGGTGAACTCAACCATCAGTAGCTTCTCAGCCCAGTCTTGTTGATCTGGGGAGACCAGGCCTCATAGGATTTGTGATACATTCCATATCATGTGTTTGGAAGCTCCATCCATTTGAGGATGGAAGGCTGTGGACATTAGCAGCTTCACATCCAGTAGTCAGTGGACCTCACACCAGAATTGTGAGGTGAACTTGGTGTCACAATCTGATATGATTGTGTCAGGGAGACTGTGTAGGCACACAATCTCCCAAATGAAAACCCATGTGAGTTTGGATGCTCATATGGTGGTGTTGACTGGCACAAGGTGAACCAGGGACATCAGTTGGCACAGGATGACCCACAGATAGTCAGTGCCTTTGCTTTTGGGGAATGGGCTGACAAAGTCCATGGCAATGGAGTTCCACAGCCTCTTCAGTACCAGCAAGGAGTGGAGTAGGCCTGCCAGGCATGCATTATCAACCTTGGTGGTCTGGCACACTGGGCATGATCTGCAAAATTGGTTGACCTCTTTGCCCATGCCAGGCCACCAGAAGCATTGATGGATGTAGTCTCCAGTGCATAGTGCTCCAAAGTGACCAAGCATCTTGTGTGCATGCTTGATCACTTGCACCATCAGTCTATCATTTCTCCAGTCTACCCAGGGGAGACAGAGTACTCTGTCTCCTGTCATGACCTTCAAGTAGATCATTCCATCATCAACATCAAATCCTTTGTGGTGATCCAGGTGTAGGATTACCTTCATCAGGACAGGATCTGCTGAGTAGCCCTGCCTGATGCAGTCAAGGAAGCCATGCTTGCCCTGGAAGTGGGTAGCAAGCATTTGTGGGTCCCCTGCAGAGTCAAGTAGAGTAGGATCCTCACTCATGGAGGTGCAAGTGGGTTCTTCCCTTCCCTGCTCTGCATGTTGTCTCAGCACATTGGCTTCTATTTGACATTCCTCCACTGGCTCTCCTATCTTTGGTGTCTTGTCTCACATTGCTGCAAGATGCAACTCTCTCAGTCTGTCAATTGGGAGGTCATGCCCTTCCAGATCAAGTCAAATGTCAGCTGTTGCCCATTCAACAGTCTCCTTTGGCACTTCGTCTCCCCTGTCTGTTTTGTAATATCAAGACAGACAGTCAGCCACCTTGTTTTCTGACCCTTTGACATAGATGATCTCAGTGTCGAACCATGATAAGTAGTCCATCCAGTGCATCTGTTGGCTGGATAGGTGTTGTTGCATGTGGAGAAACTGGAGGGCTTTGTGGTCTGTGATCACCTTGAAGTGGAATCCCAAAAGCTTGTCCTCCCACTTCAGTAGCACCTCAAGGATGGCAAGAGTTTCTCTCTTGCATTTCCAATAGTTGTGTTGGGCATCCATAAGTTTCTTTGATATGAACCCTGCTGGATGACATCCTTGCCAGGTCAGGCCTTGGCCATACAGCACCCCTAATTCCATATAGTGATGCATCACAAATGAGCCAGATGGGCTTCTTTGATTTTGGGTCTATCAGTCATAGGATCAGATATTTACAGGCAAGGTCCTTGATCACCTGGAAGCATCTGTTGTGAATTTCACACCAGAGGAAGGGATGGCCATTCCTCTGGATTCCCATTAAGGGTGTTGTGTACATGGATACATCTGGCATGAACAGTGCCAGATACTCAACCAGGCCCATGAACTGTTGTATCTCATTTATGTGGCTGAGGCAATCTAGTCTCTCAGTGAACAGGTCAACCTTATCCCTTTCAAGATAGAAATCAGCCTTTACTAACACATCAAGCATGAGGGACACATGTTCCATGTGGTCCTCTATTGTGTTGCTGTACACAAATGCATCATCTAAGTATGCATGTACTATCCTAGCTATATACTCCTGCAATGTCACCATTATCAACCATTGGAAGGTGGCTGGTGCATTGCAGTCTCCTTGCTGCATGATGTGGCTCAGGAAGGTGCTGAAGACAGTCAAGAAAGCTGTCTTCAGGATGTCATTGGGATCAATTCTGACTTGTTCATATGCATTCAACAAGTCAATTTTTGAGTGATACTTCACTCGTGCAATGTCCATCCAAATCTGGTCTTGATCAGGGAATGGGGTGACATCCTTGACCATGTTGTTGTTGTGCTTTCTGCAGTTGATGACCATCCTGAGTTTCCCATTCTTCTTTGGGATACAGAGCATTGGTGCTGCTTGCAACACACTTGCTCTCTCCCACCATCCAGCCTTCATATATAGTTGGATCTTTTCTGCCAGCTGAGGTTTCAGCAAGTCCAGGCAGCATGGTAAATGGTAGGTGTAATGCATACCCTTGTTGATCAAGGGTATGTGGTGATTTACTTCACAGAGTGGTGGCATCTTGGCAACCACTCCCTTCATATGATCCTCATATTTTTTATATAGTTCTTCCCTCAGACAAGGAATATCCTTGTCTGAGTATTTGCAGGGCTTCATATGTGCAAGCATAGCTTGCTGTTCACCCCTGAGTGCTGACATAGATGCCTCAAGACTTCTGTGAGGCATGGTGGGGCCAGGATTGTTCCTTGTCAGTGCAGCCCTGCCAGGTAGTCAGGCACTCTTCAATGTTGAGGATGGCATCTCCTTATGCTGTCCTTTCTCCCATGGTCAATTTTCCACAGAACCAGATATATCCAGTTCTGTGAGTGCAGGGACAGTGGTACCCCCAACCTCTATCATGTTTGTATTGAATTTTAATCACATGCTGTGTGCTCTGAGGAAGGGGATGCTGAGGATGCAGTCATATCAATTGATATTTGCGATGTTGAAGTAGGTGTCACATGTGAAGGCTCCCAGATGCAGCTTTGTCTGGGAGCCATGCATAATCTTGGTGCAGCTTCCAATGCATCCCAGTTGTAATGTTAACTGGGATGCCAGGGTGAATGTAGGTAGTTTGGTGACTGTTGTGAATGCAGGGCTCATGAAGTTGGTCATGCTCCCTGTGTCTATCATGGTCAATGCTTCACAGCTGTTGACCTGTGCCTTTACTATCACACAAGCATGTGCTTGTGGGGGGATTGCTGGTCTAGGGGTAATGGTGGTATTGGTGCACATCCCATATCAGAATGTGTGGTCAATTTCTTCTGTCAGATGGAGGGCCATCAGTTGTTGAGGGCCATCTGGGATTGCTGGGACTTCTGGATGGATATATGAGCATGGATCACCACCTATGCTCTTGCAAGCATGTGAGAGCCTGTTGGCCAGCATCCTCAGCTCCCTTTGGAGGTGCTCACTCTCCTGCACTGATTGCTGCATCCATCATTTGTTCCAGATCACTACTCCCCAAATTCCCTGAATTAGTTCCCCTGTTCTATCTACATCTGTCCTGGCCATCTGGAATCCCCTCGACAAGGATGCAACACTCATCGAGGCATCACATTCCCTGGGCTGGAGGGAATTGCACATCCTCACAACCTGATGACCTATGCTGATCAGGGATGTGTGGACCTCAGCCACATCAACCACTGGTCAATCTTCCTTGACCACATCATCCAGTTGGGCGAGAGTGAGGTCCACAGTGGCCTCTGTGCAGTTTAATTCCTCCAACACATATCCTATGTGTGGGAGGACCACCTTGCCTGTTGCCTCCTCTCTTGTGTCCCATCCTTCATCATATGCTCTTTGTCTCTGCTGCCTGGGAATGGCATGTGTGGCTATCAATGATGGTACCTCTGCAAGCTGATCTCTTATGATATGAGCTCTGTATATTCTGCATGTCTGACAATCATCTATGTGTGTCAGACCAAAGCATTCCAAGTAGTGCCAAGTATGATGATTCATCCTAGGAGGCATTGCCTCATTTTCCATTGCATTCACCATTCCCCATGGGTCAATTATTTTGTCTTCTTCCTCATCAGACAATGCCTTGTCATCTGGCTCCATGTCCTCAACTGGGTTGCCTTCCACAGTCAACTCCTTGACATCCATCCAAGCATAGTGGATTTTTTTGTCATCCTTGGCAGAGTCATGTGTCCCCATCGACCCAAGGTATGTGATGGGCTCTCCATCATCATCACTGTCATAGTATCCACTGTAGATGTTGATGACCTCATCTTTGGCATCTACCTCCTCTTCCAATGACACTTCCTTATCTTCTTCATTATGGGAAGGTGTTTTATTGTCTGGGGCTTCTGGAGATTCATCAGCATGCTCATCCTCAATCACCTCAGCAGCAAATAGTCTGGCCTTGCCAGTCTTGCCATCCTTCAATACAACATTCTTCTGATCACATTCATTCGGATAGTGCCCATCCTTACCACAGCAGTAGCACTTGATGCTCTGACACATTGTGCCAGAGTTCTTCAGGCTCCAATCTCTGGGTCCACTCTTTTTCTCATGACTGGCTCCAGTCATGCATTGTCCCTGTGATTTGGATGGTTCCCCTCTCTGGATGCATGCATTGTCCAGAGCCTTTCTATACAGTACATTCCCCTTCTGAGTGTACCTGTATTTGCCATTGGTATAGTGCTTATTGCCAACTCAGTGTAGGTGCAGTGAAGCCCCAACCAAGAGAATAGAGGGAGATTGAGGATTTGAGGATTTGAGGGGGGTTTGAAGGTCTGGAGAAGTAGATGTGAGGTTTCGAGAGGTAGTGGGTGAGCTCGAGGGGGCTCTAGCAGATCAGGGGAAGGTGGTCAGGAGTGGAAACAAGGGGATCGAGAAGTGTGGGGAGGGATTTGAGGTCGCAAGGGTGTATTTGGGACTTAGGAACGAGAGGAGGAGTGGTGGAAGTTGCCAGGTGCTGACTAAGCCCGTGCAGACAGTCAAATGGGCAGGGAACATGAAAAAACATTCTACTTTTACCACCTGCTTTGTGCATTGTTGTAAAGGCTTGAACAGGAGCAAGATTCTCTCTGGCTACTCTCTTACTTGTCTGAGGGAGATTCATCCTAAGTGCCAGTACTAAGTCCTAGAAGCCCTTTTTGGGATGTCAACTCAGCTCACATTTCCTTTGTTTGATCTGCCCTTGTTCAGGGTGTCTTTCACTCACATCTCTACATCTGGAGCCCACCACAAGGGGCTTCTTTAGGAATTCTGGCACACAGGTACACTCTCTGCAGAACTGCGGCTCATGTTGCTGAAGAAGAAAGACAAAGGAGATTGAGAGAAGTCCTCGAGACAGAGCCACTAATTAACCTGAGTAACGCAGATATACCATCCCCAGCGAGCATTGCTCCATCGTTACCATCTGCCATGTCACCGACACTAGTCCCAGTTTCCATTTCACTGGCAGCTCTGTCAGCTTCGCCACACACCAGTGCTCGTGTCACAGATTCACCAGCTCTACCAACTACATCAAATCAGCCTGAGGCACTGTTCACAGCTTACAGGTCCCCATCCCCACTAATAGTGTCCTCACCAGAGGAGGACTCAAACTCAGCTGAAGAAGCAGCTCAGATCTTACAAGACTTGTTATCCCCACTGACTCCCATACCCAACACAATTGTATGTGACTTAGAGAACATCATGGCAAACCCATGAGGATTTCTGCCACTGCAGTACTTGGAAGGAGGATGCAATTCTCCAAGGCCAGGCGAGCAAAGGGGCTCGCCACTGAGACTGTACTCACCACTCACATGGGATGCGAGGGATGCATGGCCAGAGGCCAGGGTTATGAGAAGAGAGGCTGATCCTTACGATCAAAGACAATCGCTGCCACACAGAGGAGAACCCCTCATCGATCTGAGGCCCCTGCCTTGAGAGGCATTCAAAGATAGAGCTGTGCCAAACATGGAGAGGAGACAGACTTTTGTGTTAGAGGAATGAGGGTGCCCATGCCCTCAGGGAGATATCTTCAATTGAGACTACCCTGTTGAGCAACCTTGGTCTTGTTCTAGAAGGCGCTTGCAGGAAGGTCGATCCCCACATGATAGGTGTTATCAACAGGAACTCTCACCTCCTTGGAACCAAAGACCCATTACCCCAACCAATGCAGACTATTACAAACAGCCCCCATGTCACTACCTCCATGCGAGGTCTTGTTCTCACAGTAGGCCTGAGTATGGTAGAGGTGGGGCATGCAAGGATTACTACAACTTGGAAAGACCAAGGAGTAGAGAGGAGAGGTCACCAGTGATGAGGAGAGAGGAAACGTACCCCAAGACAATGCAGCATCAGCTATCAGAACCCATCAAACTGCTGAGGAGGGCCCTTGAGGGTTTTGGCAGATCACAGGAAGAGAGAAGGCCTCAAGAAGCATGTCCCTATGAAAGGGCACATGGGAGCAGAGAGTCGGAGGTGCAGGCAGTACTGGAGATGTTGGGGAGAGGAACTGCAGACTCAAGAGCCCCCAAGCCTCTCAACAAGATGCCACATCAAGGGTCACCCAAGGTGTCAAAGTTTTCAGGAAAAGCACAGGACCTTGTGGGTTATCTCAGGGAGATCCAGTTTTTGTGTGAGGGAGCAGGATGTATGAAAGAGAGAGAGTGGATTAAGTGGGCATGCTGGTACCTCGACAAGGATGTGGTAACCCTTTGGAATGCCATCATGGAGCAGGGACTGGCCAATTGGAATGACTTCATTAAGAACCTCATCAAGATCTATCTGGGGGCTTCGAGGTTAGAAAAGACCTTTGTGAAACAGGACTTGTACAACTTGGTGAAGGAGCAGATGGGGAAGGATATTGAAACTGAGGAGGATCTGGGTGAATATTTCTGCAAATATTATGAGATCGCAAGGTACCTCTTCGACAAAAGGAAGATCACCTCAGACAATTTCAATGGATACATCCTCGAAGGTCTCAACCCTGAGCTCAAATGAGAGGTACTCTTGAACCTGAAGTTCCACTTTGGGATCTGCTCAAGTGAAGAACCATGGCCCCTGGACTGCATCATAGCAGAGTTGAAATTCTTGATGCATGACAGGTTTAAGATGACAAGGAGTAAGATGGTGAAGAGGGGAATAGTGCAGCTCTCAGGAGGTGAAGAGGCAACTTGGGTCACCCAGGAGTTAGTTCAGCAGCAACCACAGGTTTGAGCCAAGGCAGCCGTGCAATGAGCTGCAATGGGCAACCTCGAAGGCAGTAATCAGTTTGCAGGACAAGGAAATCCTGCAGACTGTCTCTGCTACTTCTGTTTCCTAGTCAGTCATCAGGCATTGTATTGCCAGTTGCAGTTGAATTACCTGAGAGAAGGGAAATGCCAGATCGTCAATGGGCAAATTTGTTACCCTGATGGCACGCCAGTTCATTGGACAAATGGGTCGTGGAAGGTGGAGATTGATTGCTGGTTGGAGGAACAGGGCCCAGCAGGGGGCAGAGTGGGAGGAGAGGCTGCAGCCGCCCTGAGACCAGAAGCTGGTGCCCAGGGAGCACATCTATTCATAGTCAAGAGCCAAGAGCTAAACCTAGCCTCAGTGCAGATGGCGACAACAGTGAGAATCAAGGAAGTGCTTTTGGGTGATGAAGAAGAGGGAGTTTGGGTCTCCCAAGAGGAGCTCAACCAGCAGGAAGCTGGTCTCAAGTATGCCTTGGCTGTTAATGAGAGGGACCAGTCCCAGCACAGGCAGAGGTTTGACAGAGTTATGATACTGAGTGCTCCCTCGAAGAATCCAGGGCCAGCAACATTGAAAGAGGCACCCTCAAGGGCAAAGGGAAGCAGGCAGAGAGGTCCTTGAACATCTTGAATGATCCTCGAGCAGTACCCAGAAGTTCTACCTTCTGTTATGGAGTGCCTGCAGATGTCCCTGGTGTGGAACAGAAAACCTTTGGCACCATGCTCAACATAACAGTTCCAATACCTGTGAGGGACCTGTTGGCCCTCAAACCGATCCAGAAAGTTGTGTGGGAGTACACCTCAGTCAAGAGAGTGCCTGCTGACAGTCTCCCAGCTGGTGCATTAGCTGCAGTTGAGACCGAAGATGGGGAAGAATGGGTCAAGGCAGAGACCAAGGAGGCCCAGGTGGTGAGTGTCGAGTGTGAGAAGGAAGAGCCAGAGATCCAGAGGCTGTCAACGATGCCTCTGACCTTCATAGCCATCAAGTCACCAGGCAGGTCGTCATCAAAGGAATTTGGATAGCAGGTTGCAGATCATAGCATTGAGAAAGGAGATCATGGAGGTGCTTTGGCTCCCTGTTGAGAAAGATGGCAGTATCATGATGGAGATGGTGAATAAAGGGAGAGAGGAGACTGAAGGAGTCATCAGCAACTGCCCCATTGACTTTGGAGGGGTGATGGTGTGCATACCTGTCCAGGTGGTCAAAAATGCTGCCTTTGATATTCTCCTTGGATGGCCCTTCACATGTGCTCTTCAAGCGAAGACTGAAGACTTCCCCAATGGTG
>JANFAE010000696.1:0-40321 GCA_024613145.1 Pisolithus marmoratus | reverse complement strand
GACTGCAAAACTTGGGCTTCTGAATGTCCCTGATTTCATCGCGAGGAAGGAAAGTGTGTTGCGATTAGTTTCCTGAATCAGTTGTTTGATATTCGGTCTTGACAGTAAGCGGGCAACCCAATTTCATCCTCTGGTGAAGGTATGTTGTATGGGCTGTCGGAATTCTTTCCCTGATGTTCTTTGTTCGAAACAAGGCCAAACCACAAGGTGGCTCGTTTTGGGCCTTGCAGTGAATGCACTCATCAGGTGCGTTGGAAGAGTCTGGTATAAGCGAAGCAGGAAGGGCAACAGACATAAGAACAAAGGCGGGGGTCAAGATCGAAATGTCGCAGGAGCGTCCGGTAATCTCCAGGGAAGGCATTGAGATCTGGTGCTTGGTTGGAGGTGGCACAGCTTGGGTAGGTCCAAGAAATAATGTACTTCAGTGTGATGAGGACGAACGTGGCCTGCTTGGGGAAATACCACAAAGAAGAGAGAGCACCAAACCAAGACATTGCTGCTGCCATGGCTGGATGCATGTGCTCTCCGATAGGCTTGAAGTACGGCTCTGCAACGAATGAAGGTAAGGAGAAGGAGGAGTAAATGGGTAACTTCCCTGACATATGGAACTCACCGGTATTTATGACATTATTTTGGGATATGAGCAGACCTCTTCCACTCCTAGCTAATCAAACTTGACGGTTCCATTCCGTTATCTTTACAAGGTTTATTCTCTGAAGCTCTTTACAAACGTGCCCAATGAGTTCCTGGCGGCGCTCCTGTAGTGCATCAGGGACCTGCATCTCACGAAGAGTGGTGAGAGACATGTGAAGATTATTGTGGTGTAGGATGGCCTGATTGACCGCAGATTTCCGATTCAAGGGAAGCAGTCCTGCATTAGATTCGGTGGGAATGGTAGATTGGCAGAGTCATACTCCAGAGACTCCATGAGGAGGTACTGAAAAACAGGGGCCCACTAGCAGTGAACGACAAATTCGTTTTGATTAGCTTCGCAATATGGTTGATGTCATGCATAGCAGCCTCCAATGCGGCAGTTTCTTGAGATAGACGTTCAGATACCTTCATGTGATTTTCGCAGACTTCTTTTTCAGTGAAAAGAATAGGGGAAGACTCGAGAACCTCTGTAGAGCGATGACTCGTCCCATCAGAACATAAAAGCACTCAGCCAATCAAAACTTAGTACCCGAACTTCCACCGCAAGACCGCTCCTGACACTCTTCCAACTGTGGGACAAATATATCATCTTCAGTTGATGAGGAACAGTCGCGTTCCAGCCTCTGATGACGAAAGTAAAGTGCTCTGGACACCAATTTCCCTGGGAGGCTTCGCCCATGCACCTCGGACCATGTCTGCTGCTGTCTGCACTTCAGAATGGCAGGAGCAGAGGTACAGCTTTTTTGCCATATATAATGTGGTCCTGATAGAACTACAGCATCGACGTAAGACCGGTGATTTACGATAAGCGATGAATGAATTCAACTCACTGCAAAGGACCTCCGGTGGTGAGCAAGAGTTACCTGAAACGGTTATATGAGGGGAGATTCGCTGACACAAGCACATTGATCAATACCTTCGAATGTCCCAGTCTTCGTGACTGACGTGAACAGGAAGGGTGGGTATAAGTGAAGGTCAGTAGATGAAAGACATAAAACGCAGTAGAGAGAACGATACCGAAGGGATCACGGGACTCTCAGTGAGAGTTCATGAATGTTCAGATGTTGAGGATCAAAACAGGAGAGAGTACACGACCATCAGATCGACCACACTCACCAATATTGCAGCACTTGCCCAGAAACACACCTTCTGCAAGGGCCACAATATCTTGCAAGCAATGCACCATCCTTGCTACATCTAAACAGGTATGTTCATCTAGCAAGGCCTTGCTACGGCTTGCAAGACCTTGTACACAGCGTCTCACGCCCACACTTGCACCTTGCTAGCATCCATTTTTTTTTAGCTAGATTACACTGGTCCCAATATCATGTTACATCACAATATGTATTGATGCTTGCAATGTACGACGGTCACGGTTACAGAGCACAGACACAGGAAACCCAAAAATGTTTGAGAGCGTACATTGCAGTCTAATACTGAGTTCAGAATCAGTTCCTCTTCTTCGTAACCCACCGGCAAGGTTACTTCATGAACAAAATGCGAGATTGAGGGCATAGACACGTGACAAGGGTGACCAGCGACTGGCAACCTGCTGGTAGTCGAGGCTAAGACTGTGGGTCCCGAATGACCAGACGAGTGTGCCCGTGTGCATGGAATGCCTGACAAGACGAGTCAGCACATAGATAGTGAGGTTATGAAGCGTGAAGACAAGCCCAAGCGCATAGATCTGGAGACGTCGAACGTCTGCACGCAAGAGCCCCGGATCTGCAGACCGCTAAGCACCGTAATGGACCGTAATGGACACGTGTTGTTTGCCGAGCTCTCCGACAATTCAAAAGCAATTCAAAAACTGTAGGATGCACATGCTGTAATTTAGCTGTCTCGCTGATCAGGCTGGTCCTCCTCAACTTCATACTGAATTACCCGGTCCATAAAATACACTGATCGACTGATCTACCCAAATTCGGGACGCTGCGACTGTGAGAGCAAAGTTAGGTCACATGCAGACACCCTCCGACACAGAAGAGACCTATCTAGAGTGCAAAATGGCCATACCATCACTGCATGCATCCAAGATGAAGCAAACGGACCTGTATGACCCTGGCAGAGGACCAGAATTAGTCTCGCAGCGGACGTCCTTGTTCGTAATATATTTGCTGTGCTGATAAGGTCAGATGACTCATGGCGGTAGTGATGTATTATTAGACACATGAAGTTAGAAATAACAGCATATATGCATACAAACTGACTTACCCAGACACGTATATCTCTTAACTCACCAACTTTATCTTTACCAACTCGTCTTTGCAACCAGAATCGACCTCGATGAAGACATCTCAGATGGTGGGAGTTAGGAGAAAGATGCAAAAGGGGAAGACACAGAGTTACACTGAGATTAAAATTCTCGGAACACGCTGGAAAGCCCAAATTTTTCAAAGTCATATCACACTCGGGAAGTGCCGGGCTTTCAGTCGTCTGACGGTTCCCACAGCAAATATGGTGCACAGAAACCTTGCCAAGCAAGGTAACTAGTATTAGATTCTGTGGTACAGTAATCTAGGTCTTGCTAAGTCTTGTTAGACCCACCACTTTCTAGATCTAGCCAATTTCTCACATCCAATCCCCCTTCATGCATACAAAAGTAAAATAGAAAAATGGGGAGTTGTACATTGTCAGGGTATCAGTGGTTATACTAGCTAATAGCTAGGTAGGTTCGCAACGGCATCCTCTAGTAAACATCATTACCGCTGCTCATTTGTAGGTCAAGTACTGGAGGCCGACACCGTGCCATTAGCAAGTTGTAACATGCTACAAAAGCATATGAGCAACCAATCATTGTCAATTGTCAAAAATCCGCACTTCTGTATGTCGTTAGCTATGACCTCCACAGCTATCTCCACACATTTCTCGATATAGTCAAGCTCGCGTTGTCCAAACATGTCCTTTATAAATGAGAATATGAGCTTATATGATAGATTACAATGACTGAGATGAAATACATACAAGTTTCTCCTGCGAGACAACCTCATCAGCCTCCAGAGCCCAAAGCCTATCAGTAACATCAGTAGAGGATCACGACGATGGGCAGAAATGCTCACATTTCCTTTTGTTCTTCATCCACAGCCTTCGCCAGTTCAAAGCAATCTTGAACGAATCTAAGCTTGATCCCGAAACCAACAGCCTGCTATGTCAGGATTCAGCATCAAGGGCACAAAGACGGGTGATATATGTAGAATACCAGAGATTCACCATCTCGTATGGCCTTTCGAATGTCAGGATAGGTGAACTCAGTTCTGTAAACAGTGGTCAACAAAGGCGTTTCAATCAATTCTTATTGATCCCTCACTGCATTCGCCAGGGGGTTGCCTTCTGCAGCTTGAACGCGAGGGGCAGGAACAGTGGCACGAGCACCAACAGCGTTGTATGGACGAACCGGAGTCCTCGGTGTAGATGGCAGAGTCGAAAGGTCTAACAAGGTTTGGTTGGGGCCATGAGAGTGCAGGTTATACGGTGTGTAATGCCTCACACCTTTGCGAGCCATACCGCGGGTTATGGGAGACATTTCGTGGAAATAGTGGGAAGTAGAGTGAGGGGGTAGTCGCATCTGAGGAGAGGGTCCATTTATAATCAGCGATCGATGGCACAAAGCAGGTTGACCTTTGTCCATTGCAGAGAAAGAACTCTTTGTGCGTGTGCACTGGGGTAACCCGAGAGCAGAGTCTGGACAGGTGCCACAGATCGGAATAAACATGTTTTCATCCTGCAGGCGCAGATGCGAAGATTAACATGATAACACGTGAGTGGATCTCTCAGTTAGTCAAGAACGGTGGACAAGTACTAGTCATATTTCCGCTCACCACACCAATCATTCCATGAACATTACACGATGTGGATGGCCGTGGAAGGACCTATGTGCAACATGCATGCACGCAAAGTCGACGTTCAATGTGGGTCACGCATCACGCCACAGATCACGTGGGTAGACCTAGGCCGCCAGCAGCTGCAGCACACTGATCTGATTAGTCAGCGGGAGCAAAGAGTTTGCAGTGGCAATGCACACTGCCACCGCATCATTTTCTGGAATAAACCAACTTTTTACACTAGTACTGCACAAACGTTGCATTTGAAATTTGAGCAGTGTGATGCATATGACATGTTACAACTTACGGTGTAACACACACTCCTAGTACATTACAATTTCTATTAGGGAATGCGACATAATGTGATACTATCTCAAACCCTCCCACAGATCCTGTCTCATCGGACTGTGACAGATGAAATCTGACGAAATCTGCTTTCATCCCACGGACTCAGGGTTATGAGCCATCAAGCCCCCCTATATGGTAAGCCAACCAGGGACCCCAAGACATATGTGCCGACTGATACCAAAATGACAGTCGCAATCTCCAACCATCTCAAACCGGAGAAAGTCCCTGCTACTCCCCCCTCTTTTATGATACCATGGGTATCACTGTCTGCAAGTGCTTAAATTCTAAGTAGCTATGAAAACGAACTAAGCAAAGTCTGCACTCACCAACATCTTCAACCTCGACGGCATGCCATAATTGAACATAGACTCTTCGTCCCTCCAGAGCACACGTTCCAGTAGCGATAAGGAACCTATCTTCCCTGCTTTCGACATGGGCCTGGGGGACCACGTGTGAGCATCACTGCGATTAGTCAAAATGAAAGGCAGTACTCAACTGCAATAGAAAGCACAATGTCCTTGGCTGTTGGGCGTCAGAATTGGTCAGAGAGATTGCTCGGAGACACTCACTGTCATGCATAAGTGTACCAAGTAGGGATCTGTCCGTGGAGTCCCATATTTGCACCTTCCTGCACGTACTGCCGCCAAGTATAGCCTGCCCTCCATGTATGAAGGCCACTGGGACAAGCATCCCATCACTCGGCTGAAGCACGGAACCATCTAGGCTACTGTTGTTGAGGTGGTAGATATCAAATCCACTTGTAACGTTGGAAACAACTAGCACATTTCTGTCACAAGACACGCTCATAGAGCCACTGCCTCTTTTTCATCAATAGCGGCACCAATACTAAAGAAAAGATCAAGCATACACCAGGGTCTTGACATAGACAAAATGTGCCATTTTGACTTTAATCGCATCCCATAGGCTGATGAGGGATCAGTCGTCTCCCATGCATAAAAGGATGGAAACGTACAGTATCCCATGATGCAAGTAAGCGACCAAAAGTGTCCTCTCAGAATACTTCGTACGTGCCCATGCTAAGGATGTGACAATCACCTCAGATTCATGATTTACTGAAATGGATGGAGGGGGAAGAATTTGTGCGAGTTGCGTCCATTTAGCTAATGATCATGATAGTCCGACGTCACGAGACAACAAAGGACCCTACCTGTTCCCTCATGATTCCAGAGAAAGACTTACGAGCGGGCACCAGTGACCACAATGCAGTCCATAACGGCAAGATACTCAACTGGAGAGCTGGAATGAGCTGTAAACCCCATGACGGTAACCTGCTGCCAAACAGGATCAAAAGTATTGGAAAATAAGCTGAATTTACTGAGCCCTTACGAACACAGTCGTCTATATGAATTGAGATGACCACGCCATTAGCAAGCCCTGCACAACAGGTGATTTTCAGATGGCATCATCCAGATGATTGAGAGTACAGCATTACTCCCAGTGATAACGACATGGAGTTTCTGGCCAGAAAGGGTTGACCATAATGACAACTTTCCATCGAGGCTGCCAATGGCTAAGAATGTGCCGTGTGGGCTGAACACAAGAGACGTGACGGTGTCTTGATGCTCTTCCTCGAGGCGGTGGTACAACTTGTATTGAAGAGGCATCCCGAAGGTGGAGGCATTAGTCCAAGACTGTTAACAAAGCACTGGGTAATAGGGCCGCATCTGCAAACTTAGCAGGACTGTAACAGACACGTGTTGACAATGATGCGCCAATAACAGCACTTGCCGAGGCACTCAGGCAGTCATTCAACGTACAGACCAGGTTGTCAAAAGTACATCCCATAGGATCTCAGGTGAATATCATGGGTTCTCACAATTGCATGTGCATGGAATAGCAGAAGAACAAGCACAATGTTCACATGGCTGTGAGAGGGTGGTGACTCCAGCGCTGGTCAGAGTGGCTCAACTTTTCTTTGTGACAGAACGTATATATAAATCAAATTTGGGCATGATCACGTATCGACTGTAAGCTTTGACCTCTACGATCGTTCTCTGATATGCAGATGCCTACTGCCATGTCCCAAGAACAGTGGCTGTTTCGTCAAAGTTCACCCATTGACAAAGACGGCGGAGTCACTCGTATCATAATCTCTCACATACCCACCGTGGCTGCAGCTCAAAAGAATGTAACTCCACTGATTCTGCAGCGCTTCTTGCAACCAACCTCAAGTGTTTCACAGTAAGTGGTCTTCCGAAAGTCATTGAAAGTCTAATGTTAACTCCAAGCAATTACTTTCAGTGTTGATACATCTTCTCGTTCAGAAAGTGAAACATCAGTACCACGGGTAGAAGACAGCACATTCATGTCAGTCATTCGGATGATCTTACATACTGAGGAACTGATATTGGAGTCCCGTAGCTCTGGCGAGCTGAGTCAGCCCTCAACAGGGCGCCCTCCTTTGATAACGGTACGTCTTGGTATTTTAGGTGGACATGCACTTAGTGTTGAAGGTTCACAATCTTCGGCAGGTGTCTCCCCGGAAGCTCAACAAATTTCGCGATACCACAGGGGTATTCCACTGGTATAGATCGGAAGGAAATGATCCTCTCAGCTTTCCACCTTCTCACGTTGAGAATGTCGCAGAGGGTGATCTCTTTTTCTACTGGGTCAAAAGTGTGGGTAAATGCCAAATGTGGATTTGGAGGAATGTCGGTGGGGCGAACACCTGGGTACCAGCCCGAGAGGGAGAGCAAATCATGGGCAGTGATGGTACTATAAGGTATCTCGTCGTTACCGATGGTCATCAACCATCCTTAGTACAAGCTGTGACATGGGAGAGATGATATAGGCATAGGAAAGTGTTCGTAACCTTAGCACATTAACACTTTGTACTGTGGCAATGGGTTTTCAGTCGGGTCGGCGATAAAATGTTCTCGCTTCCAAGCAGCCACCCAACTAGCTTATCACAAAAGTAATATAGATAACCTCAACCTTAGCCTAGGAATTTCAAAGAGTGTGTCGAAAAGAGAAAACCTCACGATAGCCTATGCAAAGCCACCTGACCATACTTAGCCAAGCTCTAATGAGTGGACATGTGGCACGGAGATTGGCATATGTACAAGCTTATATTAGATTCACAAAATGAACTAAGTTTTAGTAGGTGTATATCATTCCATCAATGTGCTCAGGTTCTGTGGTCAGTTTTCTAAGAACACCTCCCTGCACTACTGAGGGCAGTTTGCCTGTCAAAAACATCATATGGCCCAGCCAAGCTGTATGGCACACAAAGATGAGTTCACTCCACATGTACAAGGATCAGTGAGAAGACTTATGCAGCTATAGCTTGTGGGATATCTAGGGGTATGTCCTCCTGAAGAAGCAAATTGTCCAAGCCTTCCGAAGTCAGAGAAGAAAGATAGTCTTGAGCATAGAAGTTCTTGGGAAGACCTGACAGTGGTTTTCGGTTGCTGACTTGACTAGACGGCATACGAAGATGCGGCCACACGCCGGCAGTGGCATTCCACTGTTGCTGGTACCTCATTTGGAGATGGAGCTTGTCAAGCACGCGCATGGTGTCTGTTACAGCAGCAGATCACCATGCTTTACGGGTGATATGGTAGATGCGTTCGCCATGCCCGACGTCATGTTCTGACTCATCAGAGCTCATACCAGTCGGTCCGAGTTGTTGCACCACATTAACCGCTGAGGGATATGATTCCGAGTGGCGGTGGGCCGTTCGAAGGCAGCGGTTATACAACTATAGTACCTTCTAAGCATTATGTGTCATCGCCAATGATGAGAGTAACTGACCTGCAACTTGCGTTCTCTGCGTCTGTGCACAGAGTGAATGCTAGTCAAGGGACTCTTGTAATCCTGCTCGTTCATATACCCGGATGCAAGATCTAAAGCTCTGGCTTGTTCTGCATGAGCAACCATCTGCTGCTTTGCATATACCTGGCGCAAATAGTTGAAGTGAACTATCCAAGCATCAAAAATAGCCTTCAATGATCTGTCGCAGCCAGGATGAGCGTCACAGAAACTGGCAGCAAACACATGAGACGCTGATGTATTCCATGCAGAAGCTGGAGTGTCATTGAGGTCAACATGGAAATTGTCAGCAGTGCAGCAGGGACGCTGAGTCCCCTTCGTGTAACTCATGACTTCAGCTCTATTGGGCACATTGGTAAAGGGAGAATGTTTGTTCTTGCGCTTCATGAGTGCTAGAGCGTGTTCGCGGATCAGTTTCTAGTAATTACGGCTATTAGACATAAACTGGAAACCAAAATAAAGACGCACTTGGAATTCCAGATGTGCGGGCTTGCGATGAGCAGGTAATCCTTTTACCCTACGGCGACCTTGAAGTGAAGGTGGTTTCTCTTCATGTCTCGCGCTTCCATGCGCACTCAGTGATGTTCCCACAAGATGAGCTTTCATGGTGTTGGCTGCCTCATTAATCGCATCGATTGCACCATCGAGTTCCAGCTGGATTGTCTCTTTGAAGAGTTGTAAGTTGCTCCGAGTAATGGGGATCTGAAAGGGGATTACCACGAAGATGTAGATGGCCCAAATCGGACCTACCTCTTCCACGTCATTGGAAAGTTTGCTTGTGTTTTGACCCAGTACTGTACTACGCGTTCCATTGGAGGCGGTGACAGTTCATGAACGCCCGCAAGCTGCCTGTGATACTGGGTGTACGTGAAGTGGGTGGGAGAATGTAGGGAGAGTGGGGATCTATTTCGAGGTGAGCACATCGTCACATTCCAAGTTGCATGACAGATTACAGGTGCAGCATCCAGGGTGATTGTCTTGTCACCTCGTTCATCGTGCTTTTGAAGGTCAGCACAAGATACCTGCTTAGCACAAAGAGAGGTCACGTACTTCCTCATCCTCCCCAAACGAATCCGCCGTAACATAAGCGTCATCACTTTCACTTACGGACGCTTGTTGTGTTTTTCGTTTGGATGCCATGGAACTGCGCGATGTCTGGGAAATTCCTCCCACTGCAATGTCTTTTATATGCGGGGATAGCATTAATTGGCCACAGGGCCTGCAATAGCGGTGAGATTGCTAACCTCCTTCACTTGCTTTGTCTGCCTTTGTTACTTTACTGCATTCTTTTTACCTCAGATCTTGGATACGATTTCTTGTTTCCACGTCGGCATTCTGTGTCGGTTTCTCGCCGTATCAAGGCTAATACGAGTGGCAGTACACGGATCGTTTCAACCTGCATGCCAGCAAGTACCGTTTGTCTTTCTTTTTACTCGTCTACTTTACTTTCCTCTTTGTTCTTGAATCTGTGCATGCTGTATTTCGGAGTGGCGAATGCATAGCCTGGATACACTCTGAACTTTGTCCTGCGCTATATATGTTGACGAAGCTTGGCCAGACCTCCAAATCATACCCCACCCACATGCTTTTCGGACGAAACGATTCCATTACCAGAGTTTGCCACTCCTCCTGATTTCGGGCCAAGAAGCAAGCACGGTCCGATTTGCAAAGCATGGATCGCCCTGTGGTGGGCGCCGTGCATGTAACTCCTGGTGGGCTGGTTACACATTCTATCGATGACGTGCCAACCTTTCCACACAGCCAGCACCCGCGCCAGGCCTCAGATATTCAATGCCCAAAGGCGCTTTCCCCCACCTGTCGGGAATCATGGTTCAACCAGTCCTCGTGCATCGCAATTCGGGTGGATTGCATTTATGAGCTTCCTTGCGGTACTCTCCCTTCTTCATTTTGCATATCCATCTGGCCCGCCTGCATTGTTTCCAGCTTCTGCTACACCCAACCCTTATACTGCCCAAACTCAAATTGTTGCTTCTTGAATCATACAACAGTCTTACCGTATCCTCCACCGGAAGACGCCAGTTAATACCCAGCCCATCCCCCACAGTTTGTATGACTATGCCTTGTGGAGTAATGGTGGGATAGTCCTGAGCTCCCTAACCTCGCCTCATGGATGCGACTCTTGGGTTAACAGACTAATGGGCAAGAAAGGGTCTGCACAAGCAGTTCTGGAGGATGATCTGCAGGAAGGTGCATGCTGGCATCTTCCTAATCGACTCGGACAAATAGCGATCGCATTTCGGGATGTTGTTCATGTGACGCATGTCATGGTTGATCATATCCCGGCCGAGCTTACCAATGCCATCGAGATCGCTCCCCGCAAGTTGCTGCTGTGGGGAATGGTTGATGGAACAGATAATCTAGCCAAGTACCATTCCCTACGGAGTAGTGCTACGGGCCCTTTACGTGATCTTCTTACAGCTCATATGGCACCTGCCCTTTCACGCGGCATGCCCTTCGTGCCTCTGGTTTCCTTTGACTACAATATTCATGCGGCAAACCACACTCAATTATTTCCAGTCCTTGACTCTGTGGCAGCTGCTGGCATGGATTTCGGTGTAGTAGTCTTGGAGATCCTGGACAATTGGGATGGTGAACTGACGTGTCTATATCAAGTAGGTGTATATGGGGAGCATAGGACATGATTACAACTGGGATGCATCTAACCAAGTAGAAGGCCTGTCAGGACGGCATTCACCTTGTTTACGAAACCACCTTACACTGATACTAGTTATGGTTGGAGTTACTACGTACAAGCATGTCTGGTGCAAACACGTTCGACTGATGGCACAACGCGGTTAGCGGATTTTACACTGGGTGTAAATGTAGTGGGAAGTGTGAATAAGAAAGCCTAAGTTTAATCTGACATTTGTGCGTTGACACTATGACGCTATGACGCTGCATCTGTAACATTTCGATACACTTTTTTTTTTGGTATACCGCACTTTTTTTCCACACAAAAAATAATATATGGTGGTGTGCAACGTTTTTTTCGGTATTCTGCCACCAACTGCATATCACGTGACTCACGTGACCAACCGGCAGCATTCTGGAATGCCACTTACCAAGTGATTGCTTTTCCCATGACTTAGTCACATGATCTGCCATGTGATTGAAATACACACAGAGTGCCGCAAGAGAACAATCCCAGTCCGGCCTAGCCCAAATCCAAGCGACTCTCACTCGTTCGCTTGGACGTTAAATCGTTTGCATGAAGTTATGCGGCATGAGAAAGACCAGGGTTGAAAGTTTAAAATGTGTGAATGCAGTACTCAAGCAATAAATAGCCACAGTCCACAAACATAAGTGTCCCACTCGATCTATTGACCCATTGCTATGACGTTGCTTCCACTACTGACTTGCTCAAGCTCGGACAGTGACAGTTAGATTGACCCATCCGAGAGGTGCCTGCTCAGTCCACACTGCAACCTCTCTCGCATGCCCCAAGCAAAACCCAGGTTGCTGGGATCTAAATTTTGTCATGTAAGATATTTGCTTAGATGTTAAATTTATTTAGACATGTACTAGTTGTAAGTGACCTTGATGTCGGTGATGGTCAGCACTTCAAGACGAAAGCGCTTCAAGAGACAACTGGTTTGTATAGTAGATTGTAACTTAGAACACCCATGTGAAATCACGACTAAGAGCATGAAGGCAAAACTCCTGGAGCTTTGTCAGACCATCTGTGCCATCCAAGTTGTAGACCCTCGTGCCTTCAATCTCACATAGTAGGAGAGAGAGAATTTCTTTATTTATATACCGCAGCAAGTAGGCTACTACTAAGATGCGGTGCCCATAGGCCTGTAGAGTAAGTTGTGGTGTATGTACTACTAAATGGTAATAGTGGAGTAGAACATCAGTTTATTCCAGAAAATATGCAGGTGGCGGTGCGTGTGACCACAAACCTGTGAGTCGGTGTATAGTTTCTAGTTAACACGTGGAGGTTCTCACGTAGTAGGAGGCGCTTCCTGAAATCCTACTACTAACTAGTATGGCCCAGAAAGGAAATGGTTTCCATCATAGGACGGTTCCCACGGCATTTATGGGTGCGGTAGAAACCTTGCCAAGCAAGGTAATAAGTCAGTTTACCCCTGATGTCGGTGACGGTTAGCAACCAGTGAAAAACGGACATATGCGAAGCAACGTAGATGTAGGTCTGCCTATGCCATAGATAGACATTGTTTCCCATACAAAATAGGTCAGTACCATAGGACTTTTTGCTAGCCCGAGCTATTTGACACTACGTCCGCCTATTCCATAGTTCTCCATAGAATTGCATAGACTAGTTTTGACCCTTTGTCGCGCTGGAGTGTCGTATGTCTTTCTACATCAGGCTAGCCTATAATATGTGATCTCGCAGTGATTGCATTTCGATCTATGCATTGCTACGTACAAATACACCTTGGAGACAGTTCCCACCTACCTGCCCTCGCACGGCTGCCACCGCTCGCCTGCCTGCCAATAAACCCCTTCCTGTGCCCCCTCTTGCCACCGCTGCCACCACTCGCCCACCTACCAGTATACCCCTCTTGCCTATGAAGACACAACATAGTGCTGTCAAACAGATGAGTCAACATGGGATTCCCAGTACATCGGAAGGCTCAAAAACTTGGCTACAACGTTGGCCATCCCGTTAATCCATATCCCACATGCAACCTGCCAGGCTCCTGATGGCAAATGATATCTCTGTATGTGTACAATGGTCAGTAGAGCAGCCAGATGAGAAACCAATAAATACGTTGCCTACTGCCTTCGCCTAGACAAAGCTTTGTAGTGGATGCTGGAGGCATCCAACAGTCCGCTGACTAGTTTCTGATAATGGAAGATGCACAACGTCCCAATACAATGGTCAATGAGCAATGGTGCATAATAAGTGCACACATTACCTGCCACTTTTGTTAGATGGGGGGGCAAGGCACAACATAGTCCCAGATCCGTCGGGGTGTGCGGAAGAAGAACTGGAGTTGACAGAGCTGTTAGGGATTTGCTTGCAGAAACTGCTGATGATGGTTGTGAAGGTAGAGGAAGCAAGGCACGGTATGAGAACATTTTACCTATATGAAATGGAAGTGAGCTTTTATCATCTTATTTCAGACACGCATGTTCGAACTTGGCTACATGTTGGCTATCCCTTCTCAAACATGCAAGTCCTTGAACTCGCTAAACACCTCCATGGCTCTTGAAAGATTATTAGCATTCACATAAGTGCTGAGAATGTAGTAGATTGCCATTGTGGAGGGATAAAACGATCTCAGACTTCTTCGTTGGGACAGTCATGTTGCACTTGAGAAGAGACGTTACGACACCACCAGCTGTGAGTGACATCTGGACAGCGGCACATAGCAACCGCCTCGTCAGGGTTTATGCTCTTGCAGGGTTCCTTGCCATTGAAGAAGTCAGAAATGAGTTTCTGGATATGAGGAATACAAATGCATGGTATGGGGAGTCCAAATGTCAGAGGTGATGTCCCGGTCACGTTCGGGAGGCCAGCGAGGTGAAGGGCACGAGCTATTTGCACAGAAGTCAGCAGATAAACCAAATATTAGGGTAACTCTTACATTTGAGTGTAGGTCGATCAGACTCCGCTTACATCGCTAGCCACAGGGAGAGAGAGTGAGAGAGAATTTCATACCGTAACAATGAATCTGTAACATTGCTTGACGCATCGTCACAGGCGACAGATGTACGCCAGCATGACCGATATAAGTGTGCCACGTCATCCTCAAATGCTAGCCATGTTTGGGACATCTGCAAGGGTGACAGGAGTGCGCCACCATGGCCAATGATCCCCTACACGACAACGAATGGGACTACACTACTTGACGCATCATCACACATCACGGGCGACAGATGTACACCAGCGTGATGGACATTGCAACAAGGTAGGAGCAAGCTGCAAGTATCGGGAGCTGGTGAAAATGAACACAGCATCACGTGATCCATTTCCCACCTGCATTGGCATCAAAGAAACACGTCTCAGTGGCACTCATTCTCTTTCTTTCTAACGCCTGATTCTGATACTTATGGCCAGGACGAAGCAGAATGTGAAAAAGTCATGTTCAGGTGTTGCTAAGCCAGTTAAACTTGCCGGTTGCAAGAGATGTCGTACATCTTCTGCAGACACCACCTTGTTGCCTTCCAGTCCTCTCTCATCCCCTCCGTCATCCCCCATAATTGTGGAAACTACTCATTCGGATACACAGAATCGAGTGTGTCCATGACTTTATCCTTCATAGTCTTGCCCTGTAACCCATACCCTTAGTTCTGCTACCTTTGCCATGACAGTGGGAACACAGTTGCGTGTTCCAATCGCATATGTTCTCGTGTCGTTTGCAATGTCTGTATTAAGATACCGCAGGAAATTGAAGATAAAATTGGGTCGCCCGGAATATCTTTCAAGTGTCCAGCTTGCCACGAGAAGGACGAGCATGCAGCGCGATCTAAACCAATGCCCTACTTTGTAAGCCGTTTGTGATATTTCCAGCTGGAGCTAATGTGCTCGAAGGCGTTTACATGAACGGTGGAGGGAAAATCGGTTCCAGCATGCGATAAACCAACCTTTATCCACGGTGTGTGCGAAAGAGCCTCAAAAGCCGAGGTTTGCACAGGACTGATTCTCATCCTGCACTTCATCTACACGGGAATGAACTCCCGAGGATCTCTTCCCTGGGTACTCAACAGCGCGCTCGAGGAGTACCACACTGCATCTACACTACGTTACCACGAAGTTGTCTTCGACTTTGGTACATGGGACAAACTCTGTCTTTGGGAGACAAAAGCTCAGGCATTAGCAACAGAAATTGGCAACGACAATTTCGAGCACAAGGTTATCTTTGTTTCGGTTCACAGTGAGGTAACGCATGGCGATTTGTTTGCAGGGAAAGACGAGAAAGGTGAAGATGTAGCAGTAGAACCATTGGAGGTATGTAGCTTCTGAGCTTTCCATTGAAAGTTTCTCATTCAGCTAGTTCATGAACTGTTTGTTTTTTGGAGGCCTTCGATCCCTTATTAGAAAATCTACTATTTTCATGTTGTCGTGTGGTCCCCTCGTCACGTTCCGTGAATCTATAAGCAGCTTGAAGAAGGCAATAATTCAGTAAGTCTCTTAGTTTGTGCTGCAGCGATGGATTGGATCTGATGTATGCTAGGTTGGCACCCGCATACACAGTTGCATTCAGTGCAGGCCGATTCATCAGTGCAGTACTGAAGTCATTTATCATTGCCTTCGGTGTTCGTGTCCTTATCCAAGGGCACACCCTCTGTGAGGTTATCACAGACCTTCTCAATGTTTCGCTCGAGCTGCGCATGCACAGTGATACCTTTTTCTTCCAATCGAAAGTACAGACTGCGTCTGATCTCCCGCTTCTATCCTCTAACCCCTTGTCTGTAATCAGGATCTGCTACTCATGGTACCACAACCATCGCTGCCCGTGGGGTATGGCCCTCCCCATGAGCTGCCCCAAATGTAGTTCAGTCCGTTCGTGGTCACGATCGAAAGTGGGTGTAGACAGCACTAATGCCATAGTCCGCATCAGTACTTGCTGTTCTCCGGAGTGCAAGTACGAGTTCTTTTTGTATCTGCCAGTAGGCCCATATGAAGTCATCAAAGAAAACAAGAGCATGGGATGGATCAAGCGGATGGGGATTTAGCAGCGTCTTTACTTCTCAGTGTCATTATCTGTGCGTGTAACGGCTGTGTCTTTGGACCTACTCAGCCTGTGGCTTCAGGGCTAACTTATGTTCCTAAACTCCCAGGACCCACACGGGAGTAAACACTAGGATTACCATGCGTTTCTGATGCACACTGGCAACAAAATCTTCGTCACCAACACGTATCGTAGGTTTTGATCGCCCATTTTCTCCCCTTCGCTGTATCTTTGCCATGTATTACGGATATGACCACGGCGCAAGTTAATACAGTAATGATTTCGTTGGTTTAGTTCTCGCTTGTCGAATGCAGGCTACATAATTTTATGGGAGACATTTCCTGTTCTTTGAACGATATGTCACCATCGTCTTCCCGGTTACCCAACTAGGTTCCCCACTCCCGGCTATTGAAAGATAGTAACCCATAATGTGGGGGTGTGACTGACCTTCCTGAACCAGCATCCAACCTGACTCTCCCCACATCCAGGCTTGACATCCATGGTCATGAGTGTGCACGAACAAATCACCACCCTGCAATGCGTGGCTATAGCAATCGGGGGAGGATGGTGGAGCCTCCACGGGCCCTGAATTCAGGCTGGAGAACCATGAAACACAATCACTGCAGCTACGGATCGCCTTCTGATGTCTGTGAAACGCCCTGACAGGGCATACGTGCATGAAGTTGGATGACTGACGGTGTGGTCGGTGTGTTACGTTGGACGTGGTAGCTGCGAAACCAGTCCCAGGCAAAACGTGTACTGGGTTTTTGTTGAAGTTGAGACTACTCATACCGAGTATAAGCTCAATGCTCGAATAGAAATAATATTCGCACTCACATTCTGCATTGTCATGTGGCAGAACCAGTCTCAGCAGGGAGTGTTCTGACGTCGGAATCCCCCACATGCATTTTACTGGTGTCTGCCCTAGTGGACCGGTCAGTAAGCTTGATTGTGTCGTATTCCTCGCCCTTGACACCACTATTTTTCTCATGTATCAGACGATGGAAGACATGGAAGACGTTAGAGCACAAGCCTAGCTTACCATTCTCAAGCATCCTGGATAAGGTGCATCTGAATATCTGGTGGCGTACTGGGACATTCTGTCACGCGTGTAAGTCAGTGGGAATTGTTACATTTGTGGCTTGATTGTTTATAGGAATACTCACATCACGTTCCAACTCCAGGCCTTGCGGTGGAGGCGAAAGGACTGAAAATATGACTGGATGGGTAGGCTCTATCATTAGGTCTGAAAGCCGGGATAAATGTCAGCGTGGCTAGTGGCGAAGTTCAACGACTTATCTTGCTCTTAGAACAAAGCACGACACAGCGTGCCACCACTATATGTGTAAAAGGTCCGAAATTCTAGAGTCCTTGCATCTGTCCAACAGCATCTACGACGAGCAGCACGTCAGACATGGGGCATCTATGGGAGGCGACGACAGACTTCATCAGCCTGCAGCTGCCCACCCAGAAGAGAGCCCACAGGACAGCAGTCAGGACGATGACGAGGCTCCTCCATCTGAAATGTGCTGTAGAGCATAGCCAAATTACATAGTCTTTAATATACACTGTCGTAAACTGTCGTAACTGCCACACCGTGGTTCACTACCACATACTTACTTACTACATCGTCTACTCTGAGTGCCCTGGACTTTCCAAAGAAGCTACCATAATTTACTGACTCAAGTTGGGGATCTGGATAGTAAATTTGTACAGATGCAGATTACTTAGTACATTGCCTATTGAAAATTGTAAAGTACCAAACACATGCATTGAATGGCATCACATCATAAATTGTAATGCGTTGTATGCACATCACGCTGTTACTGTGTCAAATTGCACATCGCACATCTATGCTACCCCATCCAGATGACATCCTGGCAACTTGGTGCGAGAAATTTCCAGGTGGCAGTGCGAGGACCTGCCCAAAATGGAAGGCCGGTCGTGTGATGGGATGGGATAAATTTAGCTGACTACGCTACAAAAGGTAGCTCAGGTACTAACAAGAGTAAATACCTCGCCAGCCGGAAGACCGAGACCAAATTTACGAGTGGAAGTAAGAAAGAAAACACAACGCTTAGGAGGGTAAAAGGTAACGTAGGTGATGTGGCAGACCAATAGAGGAAGCCGCCGCAGAATAGTGCTGATTGCCTGCACGCTTATACTCTCCCCAAATCCGCCTGGCTAACAGAATACACTGTTCATGCCATAAATTGACCACCTTACAGATGAGAAGCGGATGGTGGCGAGCGCCAGATAGATTAGAAACAGCGGGTACCAAACCAAGATAAAACTGTGATAAAGACTGTGGCCATATGGATGCATCATCTAGAAAGAGACCTTCAGCAGTCAGTGACCGTATTACATAATGCGAACGTGCGTTCAAGTAGCGTAGTCAGTTGAATTCATCCCATCCCATCTGCCAAGTCCCTGTCCCCACAACAGCGTCACAGCCATGGTCACATGAGTGACAAGTTGTCAACTGTTCTTCGCTTTCCCCCACCTCTTTCCTTGCTCATGGACTCCCTGTTCTCTGTGTCCACAACCACTTCAGGACCATGCGTGTCAAAGATGGGCTCAAGTGTTCTCACCGCTGAGAGTGGGGGTTTCTATGATGTCTTGTTCAAAGCGAGTATGATAACATCACTGTGACCTCGGGTTAACGTTTGCAGGATGTAGTGGCCACTGGGGATAATTCTACCTGCCCCCGCCCCCCCAGTAATCCATTGTGGAATGCCCGTGCGTGATATTTCCTGCCGCACCACTATGTGTAGCCTGTCCATGTTGGCTCTCATGCCATGTGCCTTGCATGATTTTGTGGTGGGTGTCCGTTTATAAGACGTAGGATGGCGGGCTTAGTTCTCCACCAACAGTTTTCTTTCTTTGGTTCCCTGCATCCTCACAGCTGCCTGACTACTCTGTTGACATGACCAACGTCTTAGGTGTCTTGTCGTTGCTCGCAGTGGTGACCACGATGAGTTCTACCAAGGCCCTAAGACTTATGAGCCTCAATCCACCAAGAGCGCTCCTCTTGGCACTGTAAGTATCTCCTCATTCCTCTTTTCTGTACAGCTCAGCTCTTAATCGTGTCATTTATCCTAGGTCGAGTCTTTCCAGTCGGGCTCTTTCCTCTGTTCAGTCTACCTGAACTCTTCATCCCCGTCCTACATCACTAACATGAAGACAGACCTTGTCAACAATCACGTAGTCCACTTCTATGCTAAGGCCAGCGGTGAGGGTCCCATCATCCCCGACTCTGCCATCGCCAACTGTATAGTAGATTGTATTTGTTACCATTCGAATTACACAATTTTGATGCCTACATTACCTACTGCGTGCTATATAGTGTGACGAAAGAAGTGGTGAAACACTTGCAGCTTACTATATAGTTACTACATAAGGGAGGGAAGACTACAGTTACTACAAATGCAATGTTGGCTACATAGTGCTACATTGCAATTCCTTTTTTACTGATGTCAGGGAACCATTGCTTCCCTTTGCAGTCGCTTCTCATCGTGAGTGCTTATCTTATTTGACGCATCAAATTCAATCATGTTCGTGCTTTGAGCAGATCCGCTGCAGTTTCTGCATCCTCCCCTCCTGTACCCACAACACCCAAGCCCTTCCAGTGTCACATAGTTACCTGTCCATGCACGAATTTACCCCCAGTCCATCACACAATATCTGACCGGACCACTCACCATCTATAGTATTTTCCTCAGTGATGCTGGAAAGCCCGAATGATGCTTCTGAGCTGGGATTCACGATGGACGCTTCGTCCCGTGCGGGCAGTGTTGCCTCACTTCATGATCGTTCCTCCTGGCATAGCGATAAGTTGAACATTATACATCTGCAGGGGCTATGAGTAATCCAACGCCTAACCGCTTGTACGAGAAGATCATCAAGCATGGTGTAGCGAACCGAACATTCTAGCTCCTACCAATCCTCCACCCACACTTCTCACCACCTCCGTCCCCACCTACTTGCCCAGCCCTCTTCCAAACCGAAGGCGATTTCAATTGTCCAGTACCTCCAGATGACAAATCTGTCCACCCCACCTGTCATACCACCACACAAGGCAAATATTTTGCCTGCAACGTCGAATGGTGCAAGTCCAATGTTACCAGTTCTAGCGATGGCTTTTTACCTCCACCGAGACCGAAACCATCACTATGTCCTGGAATACTTGTTCCCCCCCTGCTACTCACACCCAATGGAACGCCAGAGTGCACGGAAGCGATGAAAATATCCCTTTGGGCGTGCTAGAGGGCGTAAACGATCGCCTGTGGGTTCCACGGGGCAGAGTACATTATGCGGTAAGAGTGACATGGTACATTCAAGAACTCGTTCTCTAATATTTGACAGAAATCTAGTCCATCCTCATAATATTACGAGGACGGACTACAAATCCCAGTTCAAGTCGTTTTCAGCTCAATGTACGTGGTTCGTTTCGGTGTGGATGGGGATGCTGATAATTTGTCCAACCAGAAGACAGCCCCTACCTCTCCACCACACTCACGTATTCATCCACTTTGAACACGATATGTTCAGTCTCCCCGTCTCAAACTTTCCCCACTGGACCTCAAAGGGCAACCAAGCCTGCTTGGATCCCTCCCCAAGAATCAGAAGAGAGAAAATTATGCGACCTTCACGGAGCATCATGGAAGGTGCTGTCCCGCACAGCGCCAATGTCAGACCCTCCTCTTTAGGCAGCTTCAGCCGCTGGCACTCCGAATGACAGAAACTGTTTGCGAAGTTGAAACCCCAGGTAACCTTACTTGGTACATGCATGTATGCCTCGAAATCATCCACTTCGGATGGTTACTTTAGTCGCAGCATACTGGAATCACATCTTAAACACGACAATGTACGTGTTGCCCGGTTAATGTCTCTCCCCTTCCCCGCTTTGTCACTACCTCTAACCGACTTGCTCTTACCCTACCCCACTCCTAACGCGTAATGTGTGCGACGTTCCTAATGCCGATGGTTCTTGTCTTTTGTTCGGCGGTTGAACGTACACAAGGTCACAACATAAACGGTATGCGTCTGCATTATCGGCCCCTTGTATTCTTTCTGATGATTTTTTTCCTGATTTTGAGGCATTAACACAACGACCAGCTATCTCCCATTTCGCTGACCTTCATTACGATGCACTCATATGCGACAGTTTAGATACTATGTGCCTGATGCACATCTACAGCCTCCCATACTTGGGAGTTTTCACATCCCAAGTTCCTTTGCGTGCAACGGACCCCAGGACCTGTCCATATCGGGTTTGACTTCGCCCGTCGAACACCCTTCCGTACTGAGTCATGAAGCCCTCTCGACAACCACCTTATCTGGGGCTTCTCATCTCTCAATTCCAACATATACCCTCCTTACTATCATCAATGTTACCATTCCACTTTGGTGTGTGGATTCAAAACTCTGTGGGGTGGGGAGCATTTTTAACAGAGCCAAGGCATGTGGTTGCATATTTTTACATAGTAATTATATAGTTGGTACTACAGTGTTTCATGAGATTGCGTTGTTTGACCGACATGGAAATCAAAGGAATCCAGGATGCTGAAGCAGTCCTGGCCTGGTGAATCTTAGGATTATGGCATACAGACTATGTATACATCGTTGCAGAGATGTCCAACTTTCACCAGGTTCAAGGCCTCGGGTATTGAAGAATAGTGATAAGCATGATTCTTTCACGTCAATGTCACCAGCTGGATCCTTGATCCTTTCTTATGTCCTGATTATCACTACCATAATACAAAAGACAAAGAAGGGTTGAGATACTAATCATTGAGCAATTCCGACCGGCATTTCCCGATATGTTGCCAGCTCCGAGCTGAGCGACAAACGGCCGTATATAGGCCCCAATCTAAGGAACAGCGACGGTCCTCGCTGAGCGCTTTTAGTCGGATGATGATGGTACTCTACCTCATTCGCTCTGGCCCTGTATGGTATTCATCTTGATTTCGAGAGTTGTGGTCGCTGATTCAGATAATTTAAGTAATTCATTCCAGGCCCATGTCTCCTACGCAGGTGGTCGTCTTTCAAGAGTACCCGCTTATCGCCAAGTATGCACTAATGCCGATTGACCTCTTTGTCTTCGAAAAAAAGTATCGGATGTCACTCCGGTTGGCCACTTCCCTTTGTGCTTGGCCTCTGTCAGGTCGTCTTGGAGGTGCTTTAAAGTCACTCATTTCTGGCAAGACGTATTCTATCCCATCCTAACCCTCACTGAGAGCTACGAATCAAACTGAGTGTCATATCTCATGTCTGCCAGTTTACCTAGCCTTGTAAGTCTTTGAGCTTCTGTGCATGGTAGATATTAAGTGACACTCATGGCTTATGTTTGTAGTCCGGTGTTATGGAAAACCTCTATGACTCCCCTACATTTTCATCAGCAACATTAAACGAAGAGTTATTTTGGATCGTCGCAACTGCCGATGCAGAAGAGCTCGACCAGATGCTCCAGGTGTTCCGCTCTGCGATTGTTTGCGTTAGCCAGTGGCGCAACAAATTTGCACCAGCTGCATGCTTACCAGGCGATATTCTACTTCTAGTTTTTGAGCATGCATTACCAGATAGGGATACCCGTATGCTCAAAAGTCTGAGTCAGGTATGCCATCGGTGGCGGTCAATTATTCTGCAGGCTCCGCTTCTTTGGCACAAAGCTCTAAACCTTGTGGATAGAAGTGCCTGGTTTTCTGAGGTCCTGAGACGAACCTGCTCTGTGCCTCTGGAAGTCTTTTTCGACATTGCGGAGGACTACACTGGCTATGCGATTCCTAACCTTACTGCTGTAATGATCGACAACCTCTGGAGATGTGCGAGCCTCCACATTGAGGGATACGGAGACGATATAGAGGAGATCGTCAGCTCTCGCACTAGAACTGATCAAGTACTGCTACTGCGTCGGCTGTTAATTCGCAACATCTCATGTTCACTTTCAAGTACTCGTGATGGCGAAGCGGGGATCCCGGATTCCTTCCTTTCGGTTTTGACTCCACAACTGGTCTCTCTCCATCTTGAAGGTTGTACCTTTAACTGGGACATCGTTCACACGAGGCTGGCTCCCCGCTCCCCACTGCTCTCTTCGCTTTTCATTCGTAGCTTTCACATCCAGTCAGCTGCCACTGTTGCGCAACTTCTTTCTGTGCTAGAATCACTTCCAAACTTGAAGGATCTTCATTTGCAGAATTCCTTCGTCAGCGGAGAAATGGACGGGAATGTGCCCTTTCACAAAGTGCTTTTATCGCAACTTACCTCTCTCGCTTTTGAATCATCAACTGTAGTGGGGGCTATCTTTTTGGCAGCGCTCGAGCTCCCATCACTTGCCAAGCTAGAGGCAGCCATTGATGTTGGACGAGTCTCAACAAATATCCACCAATTCATGGAGGGAGTCCACCTGGCGACTTGCAACATGGCGCATCTTCCATATCTTCATATCTACTACGGCCACCACATTCTCATCTTTCAATCCAACCATTATCGCCATTTTCCTAGGTTGTGGGTGACATTCAAGAATTGGTCCCTTCACAGCCCCCCTATATCTGACACCCGCTTTACCGACCTTATTAGAGGCATTGCCAACGTTGCACTGCTACGGAGTACACGGGAATTGAAAGTTTCCCTTCCACTCAGCTTTGAACGGTGTCTTGCACTAGATACTTGGACGTACTTCCTCGGGCACCTAAAGTTGATCTCACTCATCTCCTTTGGTGCTCACGTCCCAATACTCCTTATACGCACACTATTTCTGGATGCCTGCCACAGCCACGAAGGCTTGCGAGTCCAATCGCAGCTCTTGCCATCCTTGAAGCAAGTCACTATGCCTTCAATCCCCGAGTTGGAAGTTTTGATTGATATTCTAGCTGATGCGAGGAGCCGGGTGGGCATTCCATTTGCAATCTCCCCCATTTCGCGAATGCATCCACGGCGAACAGGGCCACCCATTGAAGTTGTCCATGAGCTGATGCTGGACTGGTTGACTAACTCGGTGGTGCACGGCATCCCAGGTGATTCTGTCTGGTTTGTAGATGATGAAATTACAGACAGTGACGAACCTGATGAGCTTGACAAGCTGTTGGATGGGGTAGACAGTGATAGTGAGTAGTCAGGCTGTAAATGTTTTTTTGGTGTCCCGATCGTTGCGAGTACAAGTATCAGAAATTTAATACGAGAATTCTACTGAAACCCTCCATACAAGCTTTCATTTGTGTTCGTGTCCATTATTGTTGCTGTACTCTGCATCTTTATGTTGTTCCCACCTCACAGTACCTTGACAAACCTCCGCCATTCTACCCCACCTGAGATCCACACACAATCAGAGCGCTATGTGCTGTACACTGAACAGCTCCTTATCGCCAGCACCCCTTCTTTACTTCCCCTCATCTCCATCAACACGCTGCATGTAGCAAGCACAGACTTACTGTTCATTTGGTAAGTCAGAGATGGGTTCAAGGATGGAGAAGATGAAGGTTCGACGCTGCTGCAAAGGTAGGTGAAACATTCAATGTAGATCGACTTTTTCTCGGAGTATGCCCCTTGCATAACACTCCACTCATGCCCATTTTGCAAGTACGGTGCCATCCGTTAACCTTGCACGGACTCATATAAACTAATCATCACCATTTTTTTACTTTTACTTTCGTTCACGTCACTCCTCCGATGTAGTGCTCTGGTAATGCAACTTACAACCTTTTGCATCTTACAAGTAGCAGCTAGACTCTCCTCCGTGCGCTCATCCACTTCCCACTACCATAAGTTGTACTCTAACAAGACGCCACCACTAGTCACCGCCACGGTCTTTGTTATCAGCCCTAATGTGTCAGAGTTCAGGAGATGCTACTCGCGCAAGCAAAGATGACGAAAAATGCATATCTGGCTGGTGGCGATTCCGGTTGGTATGACGTCGCTGCATTCAATAATGCAAGTTCCTTGGCTGCCATGCTATCACAACTCAAACCGATCATTTTCGAGTAGTCCATTCCAGTTGGTCGAGAACCTTCGCTGATAGCCTTCATGGTCACAACTTCCTGTCCAATGACAACATGACTCTAATTCTCTCTTTGTGGCCAGGAGTTGTCGATACGTTGATTGATGTTGGCTGGAGATACGGTCTCATCTGCAGCGATGGCATGGGGTGATAGCGGCAAGCTGAATAGTGTAAGGAAGACGAAACACGAGCCTGAGAGTTTTTGAACCACCATCCGGTAATGTGCACAGATCCGATGAACGTGGCTAGGGAAAAAACTTGTTCCAGAGTAGCTGCAGACACTACGTGACACCATGATTCCATGTACTAATCCTTGCCTTCTAGCGTAACTCAGGACAATTTTATTACCATGTCCTCGAGTAACACTATGGTTACATTGAGGACTGCAATGGTACACCGCGCAAGAGGAGACTCCTGTAGGAAAGACATCAGATTGCCATGCTTGGAGATCAGCAAGTTGATACTCGCCCTGGTCCACAAAGAATTATCAAATAGTGTATGGTTGACCCCGACTGCAAGGAACAAGACCAGGACGGAAAAGAGTATGGACAGTAGTGGGCATGTGGACTACCATGGTGATGGATGAGCAGCACCAGACACTTACACAACATGCACATACAGAAACACAAAGGCAGATTGATCTGCATATCCTTCCATACTTCGTACCACCGTCTGCCCCCAGGATGTTAGAGGAACTGGTAAGGTTAGAAACACTTACCTGCCCGCCAGATAGAAATATACGTTGCATGCCCTTTCTGGGAGGACCCAAGGGCAATGATGCTACTATGTGGCCCATTAAACGACTGTCCAGTTACCATTTTCATGAGGAAGCGATTCCACATAGTTTAAAGGCCATTAACTCACCGCAACAGCTTGAATTATGTCTCCTGTGAGGAATTTCAGTGAATAACTGCAAATGGTGTCACGAAGAAGATAGATAAACCTTTCTGATCCAGAACCTGCAGGGCCTCCTTGTTACCCGGCACCCAGATCACTACCTTACCGGAATTAGTACCACACACGACAGCATTACCTAGAACAAATGAGAGGCTGGTAGGATAACACCGATCTGGTTCATGTGACAGTGTAAAGTGACTGAAGTGGTGTGATTTCCCAACATCGTAGACACGAATGTCTGCATGCATCGCTTTCACAGCCAGTAACCCAGGCTGATGGAGAATCGCAGAGCTCGCACTATACAATGGGTCGATAGCTACTCTGCGATGATAGTTGAAGCATTTACATTTGCGGAGATGTAGGGGTTGGCTCAATTCGCCAGATTAGAGTTCGGTTCTGCAAGTCCCATGCACTGCATGCAGGAATGATGGAAGAATATGTGCTATAAGTGTAAAATCATAGACTGACACTGGATCAACGGCTTACATTACTCCGTGGTTCAGGTATGCAGCGATACCCTTGTTGCCCCGATCATAGAAGTGGAATGACAAGGGCCGGAGCCTGTCATCATAACCCACGGTGTGAATGTTCTCTGGAGGGGAAAGTCGGATGCTACGACAAAAGTCACCTGTAAGAAGTTGTGCGTCAACAAACTGCGGTTGCATGTGCCAACAGACTACTTTCCTGTAATTGATTCAGAAGAAACGAGGACTAATTGACCCATACCCACACCCAGACGGCCAGTGTGAGGATCATAATCAATACAATGCACTTGTCCTGTGACACCAAACCATATGGACCTCGGGGAGAATGTTGTCTTTCTGGATGTTGAGACATTTTGCGAAGTCAGTGCATCCATGGGAAGGGCAACTCACGATACCAAGACCCTTCAGTTCGGATATAGCTCCATTCTCACATCCACAGTATAACGTGTGAGTTTGTGAGGTCGGGTGCCAGGTCAATGCAGTGACTGGACTTTCAAAAACTAATACATATAGAGGTGCTCCATCTGACACCTTCCAGACAACAAGCAACCTATCATTCCCACCACTGGCCAAATAAGATCCACAAGGCGAGAAGGCCAGGGTGTTGACGGAGTCACTATGACCACCAATCAAATCGTAGGCAAGCTGAAATGTGGACATGGCAGTTGTATTGGTGGGAGGTGTGAGGTCCAAGTCATTGTCATTAATTCATTGCCGCGTGCAGTACTCTGGCAGCATCTCATCTCTCCATAATCTAGACCTGTCCCCAACTCAGTGGTATCTAAGTGCAAAGGCCATGAAACCCTGCCCATTGTCCGTCTGGTCATTCATCTTGCAACTCTTGGCCTTTATCAATACCTACGTCGCCACCGAGAACGAGAATATGCTAGCTGCCTTTGGGACTCTTGCCAGGCAAGAGGTATGTCCCTTTAGACGTATTCGTACAACCTGCCGGTATGTTGACAATGATGATGCACCAGTGTCATGCTCTACATGTCCACAGAGGTGTTAGTCAATGAACCCCACCTGTGGATGTGAACTTGTACCTGCCTTTACACAACAACGTCGCAGTGGACCTTTCGCGAACTGGACACCCTGGAGCCTGGGGACGAGTGTACGTTTACTGGATCTGCCTTGCAAACATTGGTACGCTTAACATCTTGCATCACCAGTACCTATAAGAGCCAGCACGCTCGATTCCACATAGATATCACTCGCATTACACTGCCTTCCACCTCGTCAACCAACGTCGCTGAAGGATCGACTCATCTACTGGATCCGGATCCTCGTATCCTGATTCTCTCTGTTCTCCCAACTTATCATCATCATGAATCCTTTATTATGAATGCTATTTTCTCGGTGCAAAAGCTGGTGAGTTGTTTTCACCAACGTGTCCTTGTCATTTCTCATTGATTTTTTTCAAATAGTAACCATCGATGTCCTCCGCAATACTGTCCTCTTGCAGCAAGCTGCTTGTTTGACCAATGGCTCATACATATATCTTGAGCTATGACATGCTTTGCTCCAGTACTCTATCGTGCGACCTGTCCTTCACATTGACTTCTGGTAACAAGCTACTTCAGATGTCATCTCTACCATCTCTGAGCTTTAGTGCAGAAAGTCTGGCAGTTCCCAGACAAGACGAGATCAGCTTTTGTGAATTGGCAAGTTCATCAAGTAAGTCGGTAAATGGAAATCCTACTATGCTTTAAGATTTTGCAGTATTCTGCATAGAAGAATCATTTCACCGTTGTCACACTGTTATCTAGGAAACCGCACACTCCGATGAGAACGCCATTGGAGGGTTGTTATGCCATTTAGATTCAGTACACTACTCGATGGCTTTCCCTCGACAACGACACCAAAGCTAAGGTCAAGCAAGAAGTTCTTGTCACCCTTGCATCTCCCCTTTCGAGAGCTGGTGGCTTCTTTGCTCAAGTCGTTGCTGCCATTGCATCCGTAGAGCTTCCACACGATCAATGGCCGGACCTCATTGAACTTTTCTCAGTTTCATGAATAACCTGACAAACACGAATCCCAGGATCACGACACTACAAACGATTGGCTACATCTGTGAGTCCATAGTGCATACCTCATCTGTTCTATTTTCTTTGTTTGTCCCCTTATACCTTGCCCATCACAGAAATTTGAGATTCTGAGTTTAAGATCAAACGAGACATTAACTGCCATGGTACGTGGTGCCCACCAACACGAACCCTCCTCAGATGTTCAGTTGGCTGCTGTGCATGCTCTTTACGACTCGCTTGAATTCATGCACACAGACTTTGAGCGTGGGGTCTGCTGTCTTCGTCTTCGAGTCATTCATTGCCTCATGTCCTGCAGGGAGAGCGCAATCACATAAAGCAGGTCGTGTGTGAGGCAACTCAAAACTCTTCAGTTTCTGTTCAAGTTGGAGCCTTCGAGTATCTCGTCAAGATCATGGCCCTTTACTATGACAAGATGGCATTTTACATGGAGCAAGCCCTTTTCGTGGTATGTGCTCAGTTTTTGGGTCGACATCAAGGAAGTGATCCGCCGTAAGCTTACCGTGATGGGTTTTGGACCACCGATTGTGAAGAGGGAATCAAGCTTGCTCACGAGGCATGCAAAGTATGTTTTCGGGATTTGTTAATCATATTGCACTATTTATTTTTATCGTCCAGGCTACTGATTATGGTGAACTGCCCGAGATCGAATCCAAACACTTCGCCAAAATTGCATTGCCAGAGGTCATTCCCGTTCTTCTCTCACTCCTCACTCTCCAGGAGGAAGTTGTCGACGAAGGTGACCAGAATATATCCATGTCTGTTGGCACTTGTTTCAACTTTATGGCCCAGGCTGTTACTGATGCGATAGTTGACGCTGTCATCCCTTTCATCGAAGCCCACATCAAGTCTCCTGATGGGCATCAGCGGGAAGCAGCCATGATGGCCTTTGGGTCTATCCTGGATGGTCCCTATCCAAGCGTCCTGACACGTAAGTCAGGTGCTCCCATTGCTGATGGGGATGACGAGCGATTCTAGGTGCCGGCACTCGTGACGGGCCGCCAAGATAACCCAAGAGTTGTGACGAACTGCTGTTGGGCTTTGATGAGCCTCGCTAATCAGCCCGAATTTCTGGAGGAAGAATCAGTGCTGTCACAGATTAGCCACTTGTCACCATATTTTGATGGCATCATCAATGCACTACTGAGGGTTACGGACACGTGAGTGGCACAACCTACCAACTTCCTTGGCTTACGGGATTTCCGCAATTTAGAGCGAGTAACGAAGAAAATTCCCATACCTCTGCTTATGGAGCAATAACCTCTCACGTCACTCATGCTACGAACGATGTGATGCCAGTCGTCCAGAACACGTTGATAACTATTTTGATGCAGATGCAGCAACTTCTAGGAGTGCAGGTGTGTAGCATCGCATTTTCACTGTTGGGCCGCTAGACAGTCTGGGCTCTGCAGAACTAGATAGTCGGAATAGATGACCGGAACAACTGGAACAAACCTCAGAGCAATCTTTGTAGTGTGGTCATCGTAAATATCACAATCTTCCAGTTTGACTACTGTCATCTTACAGTGTGTTGCCAGAGCATCACCTGGCAGCCAGGGGAGGGTATTCAACCTATGGCAGACCGTATCATGACTCTCGTCTTGCAGCTCGTTCGGGCTGCTGGAAAAACCTCCACTGTCTTAGAAGACGCACTTGTGGCAGTCGGGTCATTAGCTTCGGGTGAGCAGACTACCTGTCATGAGGCGCTTGCATGCTGATTCGTGATAGCTTTGGAGTCTAATTTTGCTCCTTATATAATTCAGGCTTTCTGCAATTTTCATTGGTATGGTTTGGACTCAAGTATTGATCTACACACACCCCTGCCGTGAGTGTCCTGAGTTTCTTTTCTTTTATCATCTACCAATGCTAATGGTCGTGATAGTCATCTCATGTTACACCACAGCACGCTCTCGCCCAATTCTAAATTACTCCCACAGCCCAGCGCTGACTCCCTAAACCGGGTGAGCATGATTTCGGACGTATCGTATATGTCATGCTTCTCCAAGAGAGATATGCCTAGGAGACGGACAAGGCACCGAGGTGAGAAGTTGCTGAAGGGTGGTTTGGCCTCACCGCCGGTCTGGGATGGACTGCTAGGTGGGTAGATTTCCTCACTAGCATCCTCTGATCCGCTTCGCGGCCTTCACCGCCAGCCCTCCCGGGGCATTCCTGTGATGTCCTTTCTTGTATGTGACCGACCATGCTGACCCTCCTTCCTAACCCAGTGAAGATGAAGACGCACCATCTGCACTGACGTGCAGGCCATCCCAGATTGCTCTTTCTCGCCATACATCTTCGTCCTTGATCCACTCGTCTAGGTCCTCCCGTTCACAACTGTGCCTGCCACACCTGCCATCCCGCTCGATATCACACAGCATCCTACAGGTGATGGAGAAAGACGTCAAGGTAAGTAGGGTACGTTTCTGCAATTGCACATTTCTGAGCTATATATCTAGCACACCATTGACGCATGATGTGTGATGATGCATTAAGTAGTGTAGTGCCATTCATTGTCATGATGGGGATCATTGGTCATGGTGGCGCACTCCTGTCGCCCTTGCAGATGTCCCAGACATGGCTAGCGTTTGAGGATGACGTGGCACACTCACACTCGGTATCAGTCATGCTGGTGTACATCTGTTGCCCGTGACTTGTGATGATGCATCAAGTGGTGTAGTCCCATTCGTTGTTGTGTAGGGATCATTAATGAACTACCGCAGCCTCCTAATGATGCTATGCATACACTTTTTCTGTCATATTCCTTGTGCATAGACATTTTCTGGTTGTTTCTAGTAGTGGTACGCAGGTGTGGTGGCATTGCACGTCATGCATTCATATCCAATTGCCAGGGTATGTATACTAGATGACTCTTATGCAGGCACAACTCCGACGCGAGTGCAATTCCGATGCAAGTATGACTCCGACATGAGTGCAAAACTGCAACATAGGTGCAACTGCAACATAGGTGTAACTCCGACGCAAGTGCAACTCCGACGCAAGTGCAACTCCGACGTAAGTGCAACTCCAACACAAGTGCAACTCCGACGTAAGTGCAACTCCAATGTAAGTGCAACTCCGACGTAAGTGCAACTCCAATGCAAGTTAAACTGCAGAAGCATGCAGTCAGTCTACTAGGAACATTTATCCTTTGTTTCGATATAACAATTGTACCATTTGTCCATTCTCCAGTTAAACTATTTGCCCATTTTCCAATTAAACCATTTGTCTATTGTCCAATTGTACCAATCAGCCATTCCACCAATGGCAGAATTGATTTGACTAATGTTTTGAGGGTGGAACATATACTATGTTCTGTAAGATGATATGTTCTGAAGGCAGAAAGTTTCAAATGTTTTGCTTGAAATCATGGTTAGAACACATGATAAAACAGTGAAAATATTTGTACAATGATTTACCCAATAATCATAAGGATATACACTATGCATGTTCCTATGAAAAGCATTATATATGACACTATCACATTTTCTGTCCTAGAACATTAGATTAGATCATGTTATCCATTGATGACCAATGTTTTACTCAGGAACATTTCATGAAAAGAGTATCTGCTAAATTCAATGATTTTACTATGTTTAGAGTTAAACCATTAGATAATGCCCCCAGTGAGGGTGAGTCTAGTAGTCTATCTAGTAGTGTTGATTAGGAAAAGTGTAGTAGTGCGAGTCTAGTAGGCTATGTAGTAGTGCTCATTAGGATACTTGTGTAGTATTAGTATGTTTGAATATAAGAAAGTTTCCCTGTTATTTGGTTTTTGTGTGATTGAGTCTATTAGCACAAAATGTGCTAGTTGGGTTAGAGATGTGTACTAGGAAAAATGTGTAGTTGGATTAGCAAGGTGTACTAGCATTGTTCATTAGGAAAAAGTGTAGTAGTACATAAGATACACTAGGGGTGGCTGGGTACATCTGGTGTGTTCTGTGGTGGGCTGTCCAGAATGGACCACCCTGGGGGCTCTGGGGCTCTAACCTAGCAACACACAATTATCCTACCTTTGACCCTGACCAACACCTTCCTAATTAGGAAATTTGTCAACAATACCAAACAAGGAAAAATGAGTTCAAACACTTCTGTAAGCATCTAGGCCAGCTCTGCACTAATTTCTTAATTTAATTTAATTACTTTTCACCTAGACTCGTGCAGCTAAGGTAAGTTTAAGCCACATTTGGGTTTATTTCAACATTACAATTTCATGTACCCTGCTTGTTTTTTTAATTATTATTTCTATTAAATAGCATACATGTATTCTAAATTTGCTACTTTGCTGTTGACAAGGTTTCCAAAGAGGCAGCTGCCACCCAAGAACATGACAAAATAGTGGAACTACTCAACCAAATCTGTCTTGGTTGGGGTTTGATCTGTGTTGCCACTGCAGACAATCTAGGTCATGGGCCAAAATTGGTCCATCAGGCATTTAACCCTTGACCTCTTTATCATTCCCTAGTCCACAAAATGCAAAATAACATCGCAGCAGAGGGGTTGGCTAACCACACAATGATTCAAGCAATTCAGATTGGTGTCAAGCCATCAATGATTGCTGGAGGGCTCCTAAACCAGCCAAAAACATGGCATACACCAACCGTGTGGAATGGTCTAGCCATGCCAAGGGTCCCAGTGCCAAGATGTACCTCATCAATGGGAATCATTGAGTTGCCCTCATGCAATGGATATATGAAAAGGATATTTCCCACTACCACCAAGCTCAGATGGCCTGGCAAGATGCAAAGAATGAACATGAGATGGTGGACACTGAAAAATTAGTATACATGTATACTAATAATCCATTATTTCCCAAACATACCAAGGTCAAAAAATTCAACCAGCCACACAGCATGTTCACTAAGCCTTGTCGAGAACTTCTTGATGTGCTTCTCAGTGTCTGCCTTCTCATGTTCATTCTTTGCATCTTGCCAGGCCATCTGAGCTTGGTGGTAGTGGGAAATATCCTTTTTGTATATCCATTGCATGAGGGCAACTTGATGATTCCCATTGATGAGGTACATCTTGGCACTGGGACCCTTGGCATGGCTAGACCATTCCACACAGTTGGTGTATGCCATGTTTTTGGCTGGTTTAGGAGCCCTCCAGCAATCATTGATGGCTTGACACCAATCTGAATTGCTTGAATCATTGTGTGGTTAGCCAACCCCTCTGCTGTGATGTTATTTTGCATTTTGTGGACTAGGGAATGATAAAGAGGTCAAGGGTTAAATGCCTGATGGACCAATTTTGGCCCATGACCTAGATTGTCTGCAGTGGCAACACAGATCAAACCCCAACCAAGACAGATTTGGTTGAGTAGTTCCACTATTTTGTCATGTTCTTGGGTGGCAGCTGCCTCTTTGGAAACCTTGTCAACAGCAAAGTAGCAAATTTAGAATACATGTATGCTATTTAATAGAAATAATACTAAAAAACAAGCAGAGTACATGAAATTGTAATGTTGAAATAAACCCAAATCACTGGGGGCATTTTCTAATGGTTCAATCTAAACATGGTAAAACCATTGAATTAAGCAGATACTATTTTCATGACATGTTCTTGAATAACACATTGATCCTCAATGGATAATATGATCTGATCTGATGTTCTGCACCAGAAAATATGATAGTGTCATGTGTAATACTTTTCATAGGAACATGCAAAGTGTTTATTCTTATAGTTAGAGGGTAAATCATCATGCAAATATTTTCATTGTTTTTATCAAGTGTTCTAACCATGATTTCAAGAAAAACATTAAAAAATTTCTGCCTTCAGCACATATGGTGTTATCCAAGTCAAAATATGGTGCAGAACATAGTATATATTCCACTCTCAAAACATCAGTCAAATCAAACATCAATTCTGCCATTGGCAGAATGGCTGATTGGTCCAATTGGAGAATGGTCTATTGTCAAGATGGCCAATGGACAAATGGTCTAATCCTTACATTGAAATAAATGGATGAATGTACCCAGCCTCCAAGATGTGCTCGCATCAGAGTTGTACTTGTGTCGGAGTTGTGCTTGTGTTGGAGTTGTGCTTGTGTCAGAGTTGTGCTTGTGTTGGAGTTGTGCTTGTGTCGGAGTTGTACTCATGTCAGAGTTGTGCTCATGTTGGGTTGTGCTTGTGTTGGATTTGTACTTGTGTTGGAGTTGTGCTCATGTTGGGTTGTGCTTGTGTTGGAGTTGTGCTTGTGTTGGAGTCTGATGTGCATGTTGGAGTTTGTCTGTGCATCGGAGTTTAACACTTTGCACCTATGTCAGAGTTGCAATTAATTATACCTCCTGATTGGCGGAATAAAGTGGGTAACATATTGCACAGGTATCGCTTCCAGGTCTATCTGTAGGATATACTATAGATCGTCTTATATAAAGAAACTGCCCCATTCACCAACTAAATAGAGAGGTAATTACTGCAGTCCGCAATGCTTGTCAGATAATATACCATGGAGGAGGGTAACCTGCTATGCACAACATTCCTGGACATACTCTACACCAGTGTAGATCCACGAGGTGGCACCTGAAGAACAGATACTAATGTACGACTCGACTGCCATACCAATCATGTCTGTATAGGAAACAGCGCTGAGTGTGTGAGTGCCAGCATTGTTGCTGGATCGAAGGCAGTTAGACACCCTCTACGTGACTGAGAGGGTCCAATCATGTCCTACAGCCATATGACATCCAACCACCCAGCGAGGAGCAGTAGAGGAACGATCCCTTGCATTTTATATTCTTGCTCAAATATATATATCTCTGCATGCGCCTTGTACATAGAAGTTGCATGAGCTGTTAGCCTCCAAGTGCTAGATTACCTCGCATCCATACTTACCACAAAGGCATGGTCAGATATGATGACCCACGACACTTGGATGAGCAGATTGGTGACATCAAATCTAGAATGTTGGGAGGAGTGCACATGGAGTCCATTCTGACCCACATACACAGTGAGTTCATCAACAAAACCTTCAGGATCAACTCTTTCAGTGTCGTGACATCCCCGAAAGCAATTTGGGCCATCTGCCAGGACACCTCCATTCTCCTGGCTGATGCAAAGTGCCCCCAAGCTTTGGTTTCATACTCTGCAGAAATCAATAACCCACCTGACGACATCACTCGATGATGTCACATATGGAACTTCCTTCAGGCTAGAGACTTGGCAAAGCAGTTCCTGACTGATGGCAGTACTGAGTGTCAGTGCATCACTGCCAGAACAATATGTGCCCGACATGTACCTTACCGCAATTGAGCTGCTTAGACCTTCCCCCATGGATCAGCACAAAAACACTCCAGATTGACTTTCAGATCATGCTACAGAATGATACTGGGAAGGAGATAATGCGGGCACCGACAATATTTCCATAACAGATTAACAAAAGATGATTAAGCTTCCACTCACCACCATAATTCGTAGCTGTAAGAGGTAGACAGGTACACAGAAGAGAGTCCTCGCCATCGATGTGGCATGGGATTTGGCAGAGCATGAATTGATCTTGCAGCTCAGCATGACTTTTTGGATAATAGCCCAAGGTTGAGCTTGCATTGGGGTTGAACTTACTTGCATTGGAGTTGAACTTATGTTGGAGTTGCACTTGCATCAGAGTTGTGTGTGTGTCGGTGTCTCACACTGTCTAACAGCAGCTCGCTGTTCAAAAGCAACTATTCATGAGTATATAAGTACATATCAGATATCAATCCCAAACGAATATGTAGGTATCAATGAGCCAAAAGCAGCCATAGAGAATAGCTGTAGGTTGTGAAGGTAATAAAAAGAAATTCACGAATAAAAGCATTTGATCACCAACAATGTCATGTATATGGAGGGGACTGTAATGGTATGGAGTCATGATGAGAGGAAATACCATACAGTGCAAGTGGTATTGGAGAGTCCATTTTCAGCTGTGGAGGACTGATAAATCTGCAGGTTGGGTGCCAATATGAGTGCCATATTTGCTGCTGTCATCTTGGTGCTCGCTAAAACCTTCTCTTCTAGGAAAAACTGTAGGAAGCTCACGATGAACAGCACCACCCTTCTGTTGCTAGTTGGGGGCTTTTGCACAGAGTAACACAAAGCAGGTGGATAGGGTGATGCATTGATGCAGTCATTGTGGAGCTCCTCAGGGACAAGGGGGTCGCATAGTTCATGGAGCCATAGCTTCAATGACAGCGAGCATGTGAGGATCGTTGACATTCTCGAGGGTGTAGTACCCTCTATCAATTCTGAGCTTGAGCTCGGAAATGAGGTCACCAGTCTCCAGGAGCACGAAAATTTCCTTCGCATTTCGTGCCACCAAGCGCAAGAACAAGAATTCCATCAGCAAGGAAGGGAAGTATAAAGGAAATCTTCTCATTAGGGTAGTTCCTGCTCTTGTAAATGTATGGTCGTACCTAAAGGTTCACCAAATGTATATGAATTGAAGGCTGCATTAGCAGCAGTTTCAATTTCTGCCACAGAGGGCAGCTTTCCACATGGGCCTCTCTTCGAAATGGCTGCTAATCTTCCGAGGCATATATACTTGGCGATCACATCAACATGACCTTCCTGAATGCAAGGTGTGCTGGTGTATAAAAGAGTAAAGGTACATCAAAAACTTTCTGGATGGTAGGAAAACAGTCAGAAAGACATAAAGCATCTGCTAACCCTTGAAAACACTCTTGGCACTAGGATACCCAGTCAACTGTTTCATCAGTTGGCAGTATATCGTGCCCTGCAGTTCCCCAACCATCATCATGATCTTCAAAATGAGCTGGAGTGCAAGCCTGGCTGTGTAGGTTGTGACAGCTCTGCTTCCCCAATTGTGAGCTGATGTCCATGAATGTCCTTGTTAGAATCACAATGGCGATGGCGACACCAGCAGTAATTGAAGTCATCATCCTAGTAGGGCAAACATCATCTTCTACACCACGGGCAGTAATAATCGCCACCACGATAATAATACCAATAACAGAAGGGTCATAATAGTCATCAGAGTCGCAGCCTATGTCCACACCAGCAAATCCCACAAGAGGGATCACTGGCAGAACCACCGTAGGAGGTCCCATAAGGTGAAACTCATGTGCTAGTATAGGTTCTTGAGGAGATGCTGTGGTTGGGTGTATCCGGTCAGGAGGCGGGGTCATGGGAGAGAGAGAGAATATCTATATGTATATGCTGCAGCAAGTAGACTACTACTAAGACGCAGTGCCTTGCGGCACTGTATAGTAAATGGTATCTTATGTACTACCTTGTGGTAAGTTGAGTGAAAACGAATAGTTTACAGTAGGCTTGTATCATGTTCGGGGTAGCGGCGACTGTGGTGAAGATATAACTAATTAGAAAGGGTGTCAATGGTGTCACTCTGATGGCAGGAATGGCTGTAGGTTCAGCAGTGATGGGGTTGGCACTATTGTGTTTCTTAAAAGCCTCCATCTGGTTGAGAAATTGGATAAGTACTTCAATGCCTCCTTCTGTTCCTAGTAGGTCTGTTACAATGAGGTCTTCTGAGGCAGAGCATAGTATGTCTCGTTTGTTTTCATACATGGGACATGATGTAATCACATGTTCTCAGGTTTGGATGGGTTTGCTGCATGGGCAAGAAGGGTCCTCTAGCGGTACAAAGGAGGAATAGTACTCTCCCACAAATGCGTGTCCTGTGTGACACTGGATCAAGCATCTATACGTTTTGTGTCGAGTCTCACAGAAGTGTCTATGGGGTTTAAGAGTGGGTGGCAGATGGTCGGTGGGTGAGAAAGAGCTGTTTTTTTTAGTGTTGCGCCAGTGTGTTATCCACTCATTCAGAAGGTTTGCCCATGATTGGTGTCTTTCGAATGCATACATAGGGGTGGCATTGTCTGGTGGAAAAGACAGGGCCACTTCTTTGGCCAGGACATCTGCTCTCTCATTCCCAGGTATGTTGCTATGTCCTGGGATCCAGGATATACTTAGGTGATGGGATGTGTTAGCGCTGAGGAATGTGCAAATACTGTTTCGTATTTGCAGAGCAATATGTTGTGATGATAGGGGGAGGGATTTGTAGTATTGCTGACTGGTTATCGAGGAACACGTGAATGTAGTGAATATCATGAGATTGTGCATATGTGAGCGCTTCGTTTATTGCACTTGCTAGTCCCAGTAGTTCTGCATCAAAGATTTTGCTCTTGTCACCAAGATTGACTTTGCCCTGTATCACTTCATGGGCAAGATGAAAGCCAACCCATCCTGCACCGACTTTACGAGTGCCATTTTTGCTTCTCAGAGGGCCATCCAAGTAAACAAGTAAGTGTTTTCTGTCAGTGTTAAGGTTGCGGAAGGCTGCGATGTGTTTCCGAGCTAGTTTCTTTTTCTCTTTGTCATCGTCAACTGCTGACAAATTGACCATGAATCTGGTACCGAATTTGTCATAGGTATCATCCCAAGGTAGGATGGTGAAGATGTCAATGTGCGGGACAGCTGGATCTGATAGTTGGGCTAGGCATTGAAGCCAGGTGGTTTTAGCTGGACTAGGTTGCCTGGATGAGTTACGGGATCTCTTGTGCAGAGGTAGAGGGGGCACGTGGTTTGGTACTGCATACCCTCTCCAAGATTGTGGTAACTGCATGATTAACGGGTTGTCATATGAAGGCAGGTTGTGGCATTTTTGTTGACGAAGTCGACATACAGGTTGAGGTCCACCACACAGGGCTCACATATACCATCATGCTGCATATACAAGCGTTATAAATGGTGCAGAGGCAGGACTGATGTAGGCCTCTGACTGTGTTGGCTAGCATTGTTATGCCAGTTGCAATACGCTGCGCTTTGGATGAAACCATTTGTATGTGTTTGTGGGAAGATAGTTTGGAGTCGAACCATACACCAAGCCATTTAACAGAGTTGGAGTGGTTGATGTAGTGTGTTGTGTTGTGGTGCATTAGTTTGATCAGGGGATACGTTTCTTTACAATGGCGCGTGAAGTGTGTGAGTTCTGATTTGGATAGGTCGACCATTAGACCGAGGCTCTCGAGTATTTGGATGACTGTACGGAAGCAATCTTGTAGAATAGATACATTAAGTTTGAGGTTTACAGATGAGGCATAGAGGTTGCCATCATCGATGTACCCTAACAGGGAGACTGGGGCTGCTTTCGATGGCAGGGGTTGACATGGGATGGAGTGGGATACAAGGCATTGTTGGAATTCTTCATAGAGGGAACTCGCATAGATGATGGAGAGGATGGGTGAGGTTGGGGAGCCTTGGGGGATACCATTGTTAATTGGTTGTGATGGCGACACTTGACTGTCTAAGCATATTGCTGCTTCTCGGTCTGCAAGAAAGGATGCGACCCACTTTACTGCAGGTAGGGGAATGTTTTTCAAACATAGAATGTTGATGAGTTTGGCATGGTTGATGAAATCGAAGTAACCTTTGATGTCAAACGTGAGACAGGATGTAACATAACCGTGGTTATGTGCTGCTTTGATGTCGTTCACAAACACTAGAGCAGCATCTGTCATAGAGCTCCCTGGGCATCCTCCAAATTGCATTGGTGGCATGAGTCCATACATGTGGGTCCATGCCGTGAATCTGCGAGCCATGACTGATTCAAGGACCTTCCCTAGGCATTCCTCTAGTTGGATTAGTCTGTATGCCCTAGGGTTTGAGT